>NMUG010004277.1:0-14003 GCA_002855965.1 Monotropa hypopitys | reverse complement strand
TAGCAAAGACCAATAGAAGACCTTGAAATCACAGGTCCACATCTCAACATGAGGCAAGGGTAGATCAGCAACAACCATAGATACAAGAACAGAGATCCACTTCTCAAGAGTGAGGCAAGGATATGCTAGACATCACCTACTGGAGTTAGACTCACATGAACACCAAGACAAGGATAAGAGGTCTACTAGAGGATTGACATCACCCTAGGACACATCACTTAGATTTAGAAGAGTGATCCCACTTAGTTAATTCTTATAAAAATAACAGGTCCTCATGCAATGCATACACACACTCCAAGCACATCACATGAATGCAGTTTTCAAAAACAATGCACTCATTGAGACCAAATGTCTCCCCAAAGGACTAAGTTTTCGAATGAAAGCTCTGATACCAAGTTGTCACGTCCCGAAATTTCAAACCATATATATATATATATATATATTTTGAAAATAGAAAATATGACAACAAAGACAAGTAAAAAGAAATATCTACCCAATCCAAGAATGCAAAAATAAAAGGGGAAAGGGATATCACATGCAACAAGCAAAGAGTTTAAAGTTACAAGTCCGAATAAATATTACAGTCCGAGTACATGAAATAAAATGTAAGATTGAAATGAGAAAACAAGAATACCCAAGGATGACATCCAATATTCCGAGCTTCAAGCTAAGCGGCCGGGTCAGTACCTAAAAATAGAGGGTTAGGCGACAGCCTAGTAGAGATAATCTACACCCAAATATTTCTCAAGTTGGGACAAAAGATGCGAGTGAGAGAGATAAATAAGTGTGAATGCATTGAGGATCATTTTTATAGTTCAAAACCTTTTTCCATTTCATTTCCAAAATTAATTTTCAAGACTTATTGATTTTCTTCCAAAATGCTCAACTTGACGAAATGAAGGAGAATTATATCATTTTAAGTTCTCATCTCAACCTCGACGAAACAAGAGAGTCACAAACAACTTATTAAAAATTTGTTAGATTTCGGCTTGTTTCGCACTAGTCGCCCGTCAGCTAAACTAACTGTAAGTTCCTCAGAATTTCCCAACCTTCGGGAGGGCTCCAGTCAACCCCTATTGCGCAATGTAGTGAGTGTGAATCCACTCAGGGAACGAAATTTCCGTATGATAATATAGCCAATCCAACGTATCCTTCATGTTTTAGGTCACTTAAAACATTATTCCAATTGTTCATTCATTTCCAAGGATTAGGACATCCATACCTCCTAATCACCATTAATGACCAAAACTTGATTTTTTTTAAAATCGATTTCCAATTTCTCAAATTGAATTATCAAGAAGGTCGTAGGACCATTTTTAAACAACCAATTTCAACATCTAACCCTTCAATTTCAAGATTCCCACATGACCTGAAATTAGGGTTTTATAAAATTTGGGGGTTTTGCAAATCAACTTAGGGATCTTGAAATTGAAGTGCTAGGGAGTCTATTGAGACCCTTATGAACATAAACCCTCAACGAATTTAAGGATTAAATCAACCTGCAATGAAACCAACGAAAAATTTCCTCATCCTAACAAATTACAAGGAGGGGGAAAAGAGAAATCCAACATAGGAGATAGGAGTAGTAGGAAAACTCTACCTTTTGTGAACAAAGTATACTTACACCCTAGGAGAGGGGTTCTTGAGAGAGGTAGAACCTTTGCACATCAATAGAGAGAGCAAGGCGGCTTCTGCGCGGTTAATGCTTGGGATTTCTTCAAAATCTCGACCAAAATCCTTAGATTTTAAAGAGAAGGGAGATGATTTGAGAGTGGAAGAGAGTTAGGAGGTAGAGAGAGAGTATAAAGATGTGTTCTGGATGAAATTAGGTCTCAATATACATATCGGTCGAGTTAAAATGAAAGGGAAATGACTAAAATACCCCCAATAACCTTTTGCAAAATGGCTGTCCCGCCGCCCGTTAACGGTAAAACACTAAGACCCGTTACCGGTAACGCAACATGTAGCAGTTTTACTAAGATTGCAGTCTGCGGCCCAGATACTGGTATCTCGGAACTCGTGATACCGGTATCCCAGCAGTCGGGGGGAATACCCTATCAGAAACCGGTATCCCAGGAGGGGCTGGTCTACCGCAGTTGCTGATACCGATATCATGGACATTCATGATACCGGTATCTGAGCTCTCTGCTCGGACACCAAGGGTAAGCCTCAAAAGTTGACAGGAGTGTTTTGGACCTAACTTCTTCGTCCGAACTCCGATTTGAATGATTCAAGTTGCGTTAGATTCGCAATTGAATTCTCTACGATATTCTATGATCAACTACATTCACAATTAAGAGAAGATTTTGAGATTAAAATCAATCAAAGTCCATAGAATGGAATTAAAATTTCTAACTTCGATTAAATAAATTCTCGACCGTTACATTTTGTCTCTATGACTTAGATTTGTTTTGTGGAACATGTGCGATTTTATTGTCATGTTGGTAGTGGTTCGTTTTAATACAAGTCTTGAGGTATTTTTTGGTTAATTTTCTATGGTGATAGCATTTTGAGAATTAGTGGTTGGAATTTGGAGTTGTGGTATCTCTCGAAATAAGGAGAAATTTTTATGTAGCAGTTCATTAATAACTCATTTAAGATTATATATTGGAATGAGTTGTAACAACTTGGTATCAGATCTTTAGGTTACAGATTTCGTGTGTGGGGACTGTATTGGGAAGTGGTAAAACACTTGAAGTGAGAGTTATGTGATGGTTGTTGGTGGTATTTCCGGGACTATTATGTGTGTTTCTTGGCACCCAAGCGATTTACCTTGAGATCCGATTGGAAGAACGTCTGATCAACATTATCTTTTAATTGGAAAAACATAGTATAATAGAATATCAGGATTAGAGTCGAGTATAGGAGATGACCGAGTAGTGGACCATAGGATGTTGAGTCAGTGCGTCAAGGTATTTTTAACTGACGCGTGAGTTTTATATCTGACACTTATTTCCACCATGGTTGTTCTTTCTTTGTGTGTGACAGGGAACAATGGATTAGGGAAATCATTTGAACGAAGGGGAATCTAGCGTGAATGGAGGTAACCCGGATAATGTTGAGGGAATTTGATGCATCGTAGATTATTTGAGATTGAAATCCACATGCAAACTCTTCAAACTCACGCAGCAGAATAAAGGACAGAACCAGAAATAAGAATAAAAGGGGAAGATAAACAGGATGCTTCCGTTGATTTCGAAGAATGCCTGTGTAATCCTATTCTCGAATCTGTTGATTGGCGCACCAATACCAGAATCAAGGCTCGCTGATCTGTTTATTTCGCGCACGAAATGCCAGAAGAACGACTTCAAACACAGTCGTTGATTCACACAGTGAATACCGAAAGAGAATGAGAGATGAACAAGCACACAAGCTTGAGCAAATTTTCTTCAATATCAACTATATCTCTTTTTCAGTACAACAACCCCCTATTTATAGGGCAGCCTAGGAAACCCTAAAGAGGCAAAAACCCTAAGTACAATGTCTTGGGCCACCGACCTTATTAGGCCCAAAAAGGAAAAGAAAAGGAACCCTAAACATGTCGGGTTAAAATTTTAGGAAAAGACAAAATAAGAAAAGACAAAAAGTACAATTATTGTGGGACCAGAAACTGATGAGAAAGGAACACGTCCCTAATTCAAGGAACAAATTCCCAGGTGCGTTGTACTAGCTGACTTATCTCTTGCCACGCAGAGAGAGAGAGAGACGAGCTTTGCCGAGCTGATCACTTCTGCCTTTGCCGAGCTAAGGAGGGGTGCTCGGGAATTACCCACCCACTGGTCGAAAGTGGTCTCCTCTATATGAACATAGCCCTGAGATCTGTTGTCTGATAGGACACCTGGCCATGCTGGGGAAGAACATACTGAATGATTTGCAGCTCGGCCAGAGGGCGGGAGTACGGGTGTCTGCTGTTCGGCTCCTCGAATGTGTCCGACCACGGTCAAAGACCATGTGAACAAATATCTTCTTTCTTGCCCAATTATAGGATGCCGAGCAGAGAATAGGCTGATTGTGCCGAGCGAAGGGTGGGAGCTCGGCACCAATGTTTCTCCACTTCTCGTGGTGCCGTTCATGATTTCCATGATCCCTTGCACCCATCTGTAAATCTATTTCTTTGAGCTTGGCCTCAGCCGTGCATAGAGCTGGGAAGAGGGGGGTGTGAACCATCAGTGGCCCCTCATTCCCGTGCAGGAAGGGGCCTATACCTTTGTAGCTCAGTACGTCTTCTCTTGCCGACATGTCAACTGAGCAGTCTGCATCAGAATTCCTCAGCCTATAGTAGAATAGAATAGAATGATGGCAGCTATAGCACAGTTAGCAAGAAGTCAAAATACATTCATGCAATGGCAGGCCGCTCAGAAAGCAGAAAGGGGAACAAGTACATGTTTTTTGGAGAGATTCAAAAGGCTTTGTAGTACGGAGTTTGAGGGATCAAATAACCCTAAGGTGGCAGAGGAGTGGTTGAAGGAGGTGGAATTAGTACTAGACACTATGGGAGTAGTTGGGGATCAAAGAGTAATATTAGCTACATTTTTATTTAGAGGTGAAGCCAAGAGTTAGTGGGATGCTTTTAAGAGGCAAGTGGTGGCACCAGGTACTTGGAGTGGAACCGGTTGGACATCGGGTAGTCACTTGGGAGAGGTTTATTCAAGAGTTTAATGATCAGTTTTACCTGGAGAGTTTTCGGTTTGAACAAGAGGTGGCTTTTACCAATCTAAAGCAAGGTGGAATGTCAGTGGCCGAATATGAGGCCAAGTTTGCGGAGCTATCTAGGTATGCACCAGATTTGGTGAATACCGACGGTAAGAAATGTAGGAGGTTTAGGGATGTGTTAACAACTTTGGTGGCATCTAGATTATTATCTTTTCGGAAGAGGGACTATGCAGATTTAGTCGACATGGCGAGGAGGATGTGGAAGGACATTCAAGACTTTCGGGAGCATATGGAATCATTCAAGAAAGCAAAGTTTGATAATAGTGGGAAATCAGACGGAAATGGTTTTAGAGGTGGCGACGCTAAGTCAAGATTTAGTAAAGGGCAAGGTGGTGGAGGTAGTAAGAATCAATGCAGTGGATGGAATGGCAGACAAGAGACAAGTGTGAACCGTCGGTCGGAGTGAGTAGTAAGGGGTTCTCAAGGAAGTGCTTCAATTGTGGATCATTGGATCATTTGACAAAGAATTGTAATGAGGGTAGTCGTGGGTTCAAATGTTTCAAGTGTAATGAGTTTGGGCACAATGCGGTACAATGTCAACAACAACAAACTCAATTACATACTGTATCCGTTGGGAGTGTGACAGGTGGGGCAAACGGCAGGACAAGCTTCACATGGCAATCTTCGCACTTGATCGTCAGACAACACAGACAAATCCAGACATGGTGACAGGTACTATCCAAATATGTGACTTATATACACGCTTTTTGATTGACTTTTGTGCCACACATTCTTTTGTTACTAATTCTTTTGGTAGACGCATGGGCAAGCCTATTTCTATGTTAGACTATACATTGTTTGTGTCAACACTAGTAGGAGATGTTATTAAGCTAGAGTCATATTATGCAGGATGTAGTGGGTGAGGAGACATTAGTAGTGGATCTTATATCGTTATCTATGTCAGACTTATATGTGATTTTGGGTATGGATTTCTTGCCCTCTCATTTTGCGGTGATCGATTGTTTCCGTAAGAAAGTACTCTTCAGAATTCCGGGTAAACCAAATTTGAGGATTTGTGGCGATAGATTGGAGTTACCTACTTGTGTTATTTCATCTTTGAGGGCCATGCCTATGTTGAGAAAAGGGTGTGAAGGGTTCTTGGCTTATGTTGTTGATACACAAGGGAGTAAGGGAAGTCTTGAGGATGTTCCGGTTGTTAGGGAATTTCAGGACGTGTTTCTGGATGAGTTGCTAGGAGTGGTACCTGATAGAGAGATTGAGTTCATGGTGGAGTTAGTTCCGGGCACTAGTCCTATTTCTATTGCTCCTTATATGATGATGCCTGCAGAATTGTATGAGTTGAAGATTCATTTGAGGGAATTGATTGATAAGGGCTTTATTGGACCTAGCGTTTCCCCTGTTTTGTTTGTAAAGAAGAAGGATAGGTCGATGAGAATGTGCATAGACTACAGACAGTTGAATAAGGTGACAGTGAGAAACAAATATCCATTGCCTAGAATTGATGATCTTTTTGACCAACTTTAGGGAGTTTCGGTGTTTTTTAAGATTGACTTGAGGTCGGGTTATCATTAGTTAAACATGAGAGATTGTGATGTGTCAAAGACTGATTTTAGGACGAGATATGGTCATTATGAGTTTCTTGTTATGCCGTTTGGGTTAACAAATGCACCAACTGTTTTTATGGATTTGATGAATAGGGTCTTTCAGCCTTATTTAGACTCTTTTGTGATTGTCTTCATTGATGACATTTTGGTGTATTCACGGTCGAGAGAGTAACATGAGCATCATTTGAGGTTGGTTTTACAGAAATTGAGGGAAAAGCAATTGTATGGGAAACTTAGTAAGTGTGAGTTTTGGTTGGATCATGTGATATTTTTGGGGCATGTCATTTCTAATGAGGGATTTGTGTTGACCCAAAGAAGATTGAGGTGGTGGTGAATTGGGAGAGACCAACTAGTGTTACAGAGATCTGTAGTTTCTTGGGTTTGGCAGGTTATTATCGACGTTTTATTCAGGGCTTTTCATCCATAGCTATGCCTATGACTAGACTGACCAAGAATGTAACCACCCCAATCTTTTGAGAAACATTTTTTTAAACACATTTAAATAAACAATGGGGAGTTAATAGTAGTAATCAAACACAGTACAATATAACTTCTCATTACATTCTTCTTGATACAATGTACAAGCTGAAAGAGTACAAGAAACAGAGTACTACCGAGCTACTAACTACAAACTGTAAAGAGAAGGTACAACCACAACAGTACAACAACCTGTAAACTGAAAGGAGAGTATAACAGTCCAACGGGAGCTAAGACTGCAGCTCCAACAGAACCAACCGCTAGCACAAACTCCAAGTCACCCTGCAAGAAGCACCCTACAATACAATCCTGGAAAGAGAGGGAAAGGAGGGTCTGAGCAAACACGGCTCAGTGACGGTAACAACTAAAGTCTAACAAGAGTGCACAAGAAGTGCAAGTCTAAACAGAGTAAGCCAGGGTGAAGCAACTGAAAGTAAAGTGGGGCAGAAGGTGAAGTAAAACGTATGCCCCCACACACCCAATTGTAACCAGGGGACCAAAGCCAACCCAAGTAGAATCACCAAGTATAATTCTAACCGAAACCTCCAAGTGTAACCCAAACCGGAACCAACCCACCAAGACAAGTCACACATCTCACAATATCTCTTCCGAGTAACCCACCACAACAAGTACCACCAGAGAGCCTACCAAACCAGGACCACGCTCTCAAACACTACCAAAGGACACCACTCTACAGTAACCACTGGAACCCCAACAACTCTGCTCACATCCTTTTCTTTGGTAAAATATCAAATGTTGTGGATTTGATTGTTATTTATATTGGAGATATTAGAATTACCAATTTGCTTTCCTTTCTTTCCACTTGTTCCAATTACCATATCCTGGCAGACTCCTCGTGGTAGCGAGTCTCCAGTCGGCCTTCTAAAAAGGCTAAAAGAAATCCTGGCAAACTCCTCGTGGTAGCGAGTCCCCAATCGACCTCCAGAAGAGGCTAAAAGATCCATCTGTGTTGAGTTTCCTTCCATGGCCCCGCCTGCCGACGTGCACATGTCTTATTCCGGGACTTACAGGAACCCGTTCTACTCCTACCAATTGGCCAATTGGATTCTTCCTAGATCCCGCCTGCCGACGTATCTAGTAATTCCGCGACTTTTAGGGACGCGTATCCCCCACTCAACGAAACCACAGTTGCTTGGGCACAAACCTCCAAGACAACATCCAACACGATCACATTCATTCCATTTAATGTTGATTATTACAATTGAATTTGGGTGAAGGATCAAAGATTCCAAGAAGGTAGTCCTCGTAGGATCTATCCTTCGTATTTGTCGTTCATGAAGTACATTGCGTTCATTGAGTGTGTTCGTCATTTTCCGGTGATGTTTTCACTTCCCACAAACTCCCACATTTCCATTTACAGGCGGCCGAGACATGCCAACCCTCTACCACATTCCACAATTTCCATACAAGGGTGGACAAGACACACCCACAATGTTCTCACACAAGGACACCTAAACAATGGCGACAATTCCCATTTTCCAAACCGTGGAAGTCAAACATCAAGCCACACACACACACTCATCCAAGGAGGTCATCTAATCATGAATGACTCACCAAAAGGACCTAACGACAAGTATTCCCATTTGAACAACCAACAAACCATTATCTCACCCAACTATGATTTCCCAAGTTATATCATGATCGATGCTACGAGACTTACCAATTTTCCCAAATTAAGTTCATCTAAGCCAATCTCCCCCCCAAGGGCAATCATCCTTATACAATTCTTTCTCATCATAAACAAGACTAACACAAGTTCCACTCATTCTCATAGGAACCCCACAAGACTCAACGCGACTCAAACCCATCAAAAACCTCTTACAAACTCACTAAGGAATTTCATCGAACATCTGGCACGCACATAGGATTTTAGAGTCTACTATAAGCAAATGTTCTTACGAACTTCCAAATCACCTCAAACCATCGAACTTCCCAAGATTTTCCAAACCAATACCCGACGAGTGATTCACAAATTGACTACGCAACATAAGTATAAGGGGGAAATCGAATAACAATCAATTGAACGATCAAACGGCAAACGAGTGAATCTAGAACGAACATTTCTACGCACACAAGGTAGAATTTAGAAGTTACCCACATTTAGTCGCCGGATTCACCTTGCCGGAAAGTCGCCGGAAAAAGTCACCGTGAATCGAACCCACCGCTACGGAGCTCTCAACGCGTACAACAATGTTCCTTCAAACCATTAATCAAGAAACCCAACGGTTAGGCAACAACGAAGGAAAGAAGAACTAGATCTAGAAATTTAAGAGGGAGGATTCTTACCGAATCACTACGATCCAAACCCGTCAATGTGAAGCCCTCATCTTGCTCATCAATGTTCAAGGAGAAGATTTCTTCAAAATCTCAAAGAAAATGAGAGGATTTAAGAGAGAAGTGAGAGAGGGAGGTAGTCTAGGGTTTGAGGGAGGCCAAAATCGATTTTGGAGAGAGAGAAAATGAGTTGGGGAGGCTTTTAAACCGCTGCCCAGCCCTTACTGCGCGTTTCAGCATTTCTTCGTCCGGACGGGAGAGGCTTCGTCCGGACGGAGAGCCACTTTGGTCCGGACGGGGAGCTGAGGAAACCGGACTGAGCCAAGTGCAGAAAGGTGGAGCAAGCCAGCATCCCTCGTCCGGACGGGGAGAAGCTTGGTCCGGACGGGGACCTCCAGAAACATGCTTGAACGATGCCGAGCCGACCTCGAGCCATCCCAACGCAATCCCGAGCATTCCCTCCACCTTCATGACCTCAACCAACCATTCCAAAGCCACGACACGGTCTTCCAAAGCGATCCCACGCATCCAACTATCGAATAAACGAATCAACAGTCAAACGAGGTACAACGATCTTCAACGAACAAGAGTAAAATCAATCGAACTTGATTTATGAATTTATTAACGACGAAAAGAATTTGTTAAAACTTTCGGAGTGTGACAAACTCCCCCTCTTATAAAAATTTCGTCCTCGAAATTTACTCGTGAAAAGAGAATTTAAGATCAACGCAACCGCCAACAAGAATACCCCGAAGGTATTCGAATACCAAGCATCGCCACCAATGTTCGAAAAATCACTAGGCGCTAGTCGGGCGGCCGAGGGGAGGACTAGCAACTAGGCCGATTAATCGGGGATTAATCGGGGACTAGAGATTAGTCGGATTTTGTAAATTTTTATTCTTTTTTTTAAAAAGATGTGTAATGATGCATATGTGAACAATAATTAGTCCAAAATTAAGAAGAATAATTCGAAATTAAGAACAACAATGTGATACTAAATACATTGTACACAGTTAGCATTATTCATACATTGTACACAGTTAACTTAATACACTGTACACACACTGTACACAATTAACCAAGAAATCCCAATCTGTTGCTCCAAAAAATAATGGCTACTAAAATATACTTATACGTATTACATATTAAACTGCACACACAGTATACACACATTTGATGACTAAAGAACCCCTAATCCACCCGACTAAAAAATGACTAAAGAACCCCTAATCCCCCTCCCCCCCTCCCCGACTAAAAACCCCTAATTTTCCCCCGACCAAAATCCTCAATTGCTGCAATTGCCGATTAATCGGTATGCCCCGAGTAATCGAGTAATCCCGATTAATCCCTGCAATGCCGACTAATCGCAACCAACTCGATTAGTCGGCCGACTTCTTCCGGCGACGGCGACGGCCAGGCGGTGGGTGCCAACCCCCAAAAAGCTGGGCGGGGAGGGTCCGACTAGCGATTAATCGGGGATTAATCGGACGACTAGGGGGATTTTTTGAACACTGATCGCCACCACGAACAGAACCATTTCACGATAGGGAACCACGCACGACAAGCTTCTACTCAACTCGATACAAACTTCCCAACGTTCAACCGGAATTCGATAGATGCTAAAGCAAGCAAGTCGCACTTAAGGACCGAAAGTCCACCAACGAAATACTCCAACGGAAGTCGCACAACGTTCTCCATCACACTTTTGCCACAAACACGCAACGATCAATCGTAGAATCCATCCAAAGAGTCCAAACCGCTTCAAGAAAGTTGCACCAACGCGTAAGTGAGCATCACCGAACCACGAACAAGCCAAAGGTATACCGAGATACCAAGTCGCAAACGAAGAACTACTTGCAACCAACCCAAGCCCGTATACATATACATGCCTTTTATCCACTACGCAATAAACATACACGTCCTGGTGTGATGACAGAGTGACATGTGCGATCGTCTTGAGAGGCCCCGACCGAAGGCATTTCCCAATTCAATACGCACCCGTCAAGCTTACATCCCACAACCAAAGAAAAACACACGCACGCGACACCAAATATGCAAATGCTAAGTCCAAACAACATGACTTCGCATAGACTCACACCAAGTCTAACAATTTCAAGATGTATTCGTACCCATTCCCACGATTTCGTCTGCTACGTCGCCTTGAAGGTTCCAATACTTCCTGCCAACGATTACAACGATAGGTACGAATGCCACGACTAGGCGAACAACATGAAAAGAAGTCAAGAATTTTAACCGCGATTTAACTTTTCAACACGAACAATCCGTAACCGAGTCAAGATGGTGAGGCCTAAACAAGGTGCCTCAACTATAACAACAAGAGTCAAATAATACTCATCAAGATTTTTCCAAGGCACAAAAGGAAGTTACCACATGTAGATGTATCTTTGCCAATCATGCAAAAATACTGAATTTCAACAATGAATACGAATCGCAAACAACATTTCATTCGATCAAATTAGAGTCTTGTGTGCTCAACAAAGCCAAAGATACACACCACAACAAAAGTACAATAGATTCCAAAAAGTCCAAATGTGCAACCACGCACATAGAGTTTGTTGGAGAATGATTTTCGATGTATATTCTTCTCTCAAGGAGGCAATATATATAGACTTTGTACAGAATTATTTTAGGAAACAAGAATAAAGGAATAAAGGAAAATATACAACCTTCCTATTTACAATCTATCAATTCTACCTAATCAATCAATTTATTTGTACACAATATTTTATTTCCTTTCCAATACTCCCCCTCAAGCTGGAGCGTATACATTGTATACTCCAAGCTTGCAACAAATAGAGTCGATAGAAGCTTTGGGAAGAGCCTTCGTGAAGATGTCAGCAAGTTGAGAGCCTGAAGGAACAAAAGGTGTGCAGATTTCTTTGGACTGTACTTTGGATCGAATAAAATGACAATCAACTTCAATGTGTTTGGTCCTTTCGTGGAAGACAGGATTGTTTGCGATATGGATAGTTGTCTGATTATCACAATATAATAGAGTAGGACCATGAACCGGAATCCCGAACTCAAGAAGAAGGGTACGCAACCAAGTTAATTCACCAGTGGTATGAGCCATGACTCTATACTCAGCTTCAGCACTCGACCTTGCTACAACTGTATGTTTCTTGCTTTTCCATGTCACAAGATTTCCACCTATAAAGGTGCAATATCCTGTGGTAGAACGACGATCAGAAGGAGATCCAACCCAGTCAGCATCGGTATATCCTTCGATGCGGAGATGTTCAGATGCTTTGTAGAGAAGCCCACGTCCCGGGGCATTTTTAAGATACTTCAAGATACGAACAACAACATCCATATGGGGTACCCGAGGACAACTCATAAATTGGCTAACAATACTGACAGCATAGGAAATGTCAGGCCGAGTGATAGTGAGATAAATAAGTTTACCCACAAGTCTCCGATACATTTCAGGATTATCAAATAATTCTCCATCATCAGGCAAGAGTTTAAGATTAGTCTCCATGAGAGTGGATACTGGTTTAGAACCAAGATATCCAGTATCTCTTAAGAGATCGAGAGTATATTTCCGCTGAGATAGACTGATGCCTGCTTTAGAACGAGCAACTTCGATACCAAGAAAATACCGAAGCTTGCCTAGATCCTTGGTGAGGAAACTAGAACAAAGATGTCGAATCAATACTTGAATCCCAATACTGTCACTCCTAGTGATGACAATATCATCCACATATACCACAAGAATCACAATACCACGAGTGGTCTTTTTAAAGAATACAGAATGATCAGCTTGACTTTGAGTCATACCATGAGACACGACGGTGCTACTGAATTTGCTGAACCAAGCCCGGGGAGATTGTTTGAGGCCATAAATAGATTTGCGAAGATGACACACAGACTCCCCCTTGGACTCAAAACCGGGAGGTTGAGCCATATAAACAGTCTCTGAGAGTTTACCATGAAGAAATGCATTTTTGACATCCAGTTGATGAAGAGGCCAGTCAAGATTGACTGCAAGAGAGATAATAATGCGAACAGAGTTGAGTTTGGCAACGGGAGAGAAAGTCTCAGTATAATCGAGTCCATAGGTTTGAGTGAATCCCTTTGCCACAAGACGAGCTTTTAGTCGATCAACATTACCATCAGGTTTGTGTTTAACGGTAAATACCCAACGACAACCAACAATGTGGGCTTCAGAAGGCTTGGGAACCAGATCCCAAGTATGATTCAATGATAGAGCGTGCATTTCTTCTTCCATAGCAGAGCGCCATCCCGGATGAGAAAGAGCCTCCTGATAAGACTTAGGAATACTAACAGAAGACAGAGACACATAAAAAGCACGAAATGAGGGAGATAAATGGTCATAAGTCACAAATTGTAAAATAGGATGAGAGGTATAAGAACGAATACCTTTCCGTTGAGCAATGGGTCGATCGAGATCAGGATCTGCAGACGCTGAAGGAGATGTTGGGGGTACAGAAGATGGAGCTGTAGGAACCACATGTGGAGTAACAGCGGAAGAACGACGAACATAGACCTATGTAATCGGTGGTCGGGCGACAAGCTCAGGGAGGCAAGGAGACTGATCAAGATTAGTCAACATAGGTGGTTGAATCTGTCCACCTTCCATTGAAAAATATGAGACTGTCTCAAAGAATGTGACGTCGGCACTGACAAGGTGTTTTCGTAATACAGGGTTGTATCCTTTTTGAGTCCGGGAGTATCCAAGAAAAATACATTTGTAAGAACGAGGATCGAGCTTATCACGACCTGGAGATAAGTTATGAACAAACGAAACACATCCAAAGAGTTTTGGGGGAAGAATATAAAGATCTTTGTCAGGAAACATGACTTGATAAGGAATTTTGCCATCCAAAACTCGAGAAGGTGTTCTATTTATGAGATAATTAGCGGAACGTGCATGTGAAGCATGAGAGCCCGAGCTACAACTAAAATTGG
>NMUG010004276.1:0-14004 GCA_002855965.1 Monotropa hypopitys | reverse complement strand
GACTCGTTGAAGGATTTGTTGACCTCTCGATAACATCAAATTGAGTTGTATTTCGTTTGATGCATGTCTTAAAGCCTTTCGGTTTTCCTGTAAGGTTTCACTCGAGTTGTGTTCAATATTGTGAATCACCCATGTGACGCTATGCATTACTTCATTCCTGTAGTTGGGTGACACATGATAACCGCATTTCATTCTTCTTCTTGGTGAAAACCCTCCTTGTTTGAAGGACTATGCTTTCAGTTGACTATCTCTCTATCAATGTGGTATTCTTGATCAGAATATGAGTGTTTCCATTTTGGTTGCGAGATTTTAGTTGAATATGAGATTTCTATCATCATCCACTACGTGTGTGCATTGGACGTTATGTGATCGTTGAAGAGAAGTTCGTGGACCAAAGAAGTGCATGTTCAATTAACCATGGGAAAGTTTGGTACAGATGCATATTGTGGTCTAGACTTGGTATGAGTTTAGTGTCATGCCATGTTGTTTGGGCTTGGCACTTCCACATTTTGTCGTGTGTGGGTGCATGAGTACTTTGTTGGTTATGTGATATACGTTTGACGTGGTGAATTGGTTTGAGAAGAGCTATCGGCCGGGGCATCTCAAAACAAATCACCAAGGTCATACGGTTACCATGCTAGGATGTGTGCTTGTGGTGTTGTGTATTCTTTGGCTTGTAAGATTTTGGAGCATGTTCATATGTTGTACCGCATATGCATGCTTGGTAGTAGTTAAGGGTTTTCTCACTGAGCTGTGGTTCGCTCTGACCCTCCTTTTTCTCTTTTTTAGTTCTTTTCGCAGGGCTAGGAGGACTTGTTGATTTGGAGTTCGAGTCAGCTGCTAGATTTTCTTGGGCTCGGCTACTCCAGTTTTAGTTGTCTTTCTTGTATATTATATTTCAGTTGCAGTATTTCAGTTATAACCATATGTTGTACTTCACTTCTTCCGCTCTTGTACATTTCTTGTATCTCTTCTCTTGCACTGTTTGTGATGTAATGGTAAATTTAACTAAATGTATCTGGATGGCAAGAAGTTGTACCCCCTTATTATTTATTTAAACAAATTTTAAATTGCATTTAAAATTATTTTTGAAAATCCGGGGCGTGACACTCGTGATTCGAATCATCAACGAATTTAATAGTCATTGTTTTTGGATCAAGACATAATATGTAATCCAGTTTTACTATGTTGCTTATTTTTTCTTCTCGATATTAAAAATATAAAAAATCAAATCATCAAATCTTATGATTGTAATCATTGACGAATTAAGTAACTGTTGTTTTGGATCAAGGCATAATCTGAAATCTAGTTTTTTTGGGTTTCTTATTATTATTTTGGGATATCAAAAAAATTGATGTTTATTCTTTTGTCGAAATTCTGTTCATTTGAAAATAGACAATTGTGAAAACAAAATTTCATCCATTGTAAATATTCAAAAAATCACAAAACCTTGATAATAAAATTCAGCCCAAAATCACACACGCCATGAGTTCATTCTTTATTCATTTCAATTCCTAAATTCATTCCATTTTACACTTTATCATTCTCTTGGCCGAGAAATATTTGAATTTAGTCAAAAGGTTATTTTGAAAAATAAAGTATCACAAGGAAATGTAGGGTGCCTAACACCTTTCCTACTCATAACAGTAAATTTCCGAATCCAACTATGATTTTCGCAAACCAATTTTTGAAATTTACCTTTCCAAAAGCATTTTCAAATCATTGACTTGGAACACCAAAACTATATTCCGAGTGCCAACTCTGAAAACAGATTAATAATATGATGCAATTTTCTTTCGAAAAAATCAAACTGTTATTAATTTGATAAGTTCTAGTCGTACTTTTTACTTTCAAACAACTCGTTGCATTTTTTAAGTCAAATCGGAAACAAGGAACTTCTTTGCACGCGAGCGAAGGTATAGGAAAATTTGGGATGTGACAACTGGCGACTCTGCTGGGGATGAGAGAATTTCTGCTTCTAGTTTTTTAAAATTAACCTTTAACCAAAATTCCGTTTATCGCACCCCGAAAATTTTCCGGTCTTCTCCGGAGGGAAATCATACTCTATTTTATCTTGGATTTACTGCTATGGGTTTTTAAAATAAAAATGACAGCTGGATTTTATTTTTAAACTTTTAAAATATCATATTAACAACAATTTGCAATTGCCAAAATAATATGCATTTCATTATTAATCTATTTTCAGACTCGCCACCTGGCACAGAGTTATGATGTGCCAACTCACCAGTTTTTTGAAAGGTTTTTGATCTGCATTACCAGAGATAGGGTTCAGAGATTTACTATTACGAGTAGGGAAGGTGTTAGACACCCTACATCATCCTTGTCGTACTTTATTTTTCAAATCAACATTTTATTAACTAAATTCAAAGATTTCTCGGCCAAGAGAAAATAAAATATAAAATGTAAATATTAATAAAGAATAAATTGAATTTAGAATTTTTGATTTGGAAATAATTAAATTATAAGATTTTAATTAAATGACCTGATTTTTAAATTTTAATTTAATGAATTGAATTTTAAATAAAATGAATTGATTTTTAAATTTTATATGCTTTTGTGATTTTTGTATTAAATAGATTGATTTTTGTATTTATTTATTTTTCATGTTTGACATTTCAAAGGAAATAATAAGTGAACTAGCACAAACTAGTTTACAAATTATTTCCTCATTCCAATATATTCGGCTACTTAATTCGCCAATAATTCGGATAACAGAAACCGATTATTAAAGTATTTTTATTTTTAAATTTCGGGAGAAATATCAAGTAATCCGGCAAAACCTACTTACTAGTTATTTTCTTCGAATTTGAATATGGTGGTTACTTTATTTCGTCGAGAGATTCAGATACCAAGGAATTGATTATTTAAATGTTTTTGTTTTTTTTTAAATATGAAATTTTAAAGGAAATAATAATTGATCCAGTACACAACCCCCGATTTACAAATTATTTTCTCGATTCTAATTACAAAGACTACTTAATTCACCGGTGATCTAAATCAAGAGATTCATTTATTTAACTTTGTTTTAGTTTTTGATTTTAATAGGAGCAAGGGGGATGTAGGAATGACGGTGTGTATGTAAGTATAGACATAATATATAGATATATAAGTATATAAATATAGTGTATATATACATTGCATATATACACTATACTGGCATGGCCAAGCTGAACGATGTTACATAATAATAATATATCAGAAGGACCGGACTTAAAGAGAAGGAGAAAAAACAAAAATACCGGAATAACGTGTCATACTCCTGAAATTTTAATTAACTTCCATGTGATTTTTCTATAAATTCTAAATGATTTTGGTAAAATCCCAATAGAAATAAATTGCATACTAATTCATTGGAACCTCCCCGGGGCCCACATGTTGAGATTTAAGATGTTTGGGATGTTCGGGAATAGGTTCGGGAGTGTTTGTCAATGTTCGGGTGATTGCCACGTTATTCGGCAATCACGTAGATTCATTTTGAGTAGAGAAAACTCATTTCTTCTCCCTTCCTTCCTGAAACCCTATATTGAAACACAGAGTGCTCCTCTCCCCCTGTCTATCAAAATAATGGCCTTTGGTTGGCCCAGCATAAATTGCATTTCGATATGAAAATTGTCTTGCATATCAAAATGGAGTGAATCTGTCCTCCCCCTCTTATTCGTATTTCGATATACGCGTATAGTGTATATCGAAATGATGGTAGTATATTGCCCCCACTTTTCTTGTGCATTTCGATATATACCAAAGGATGTATATCGAAATGATGTTGCTGGATTGTTCCCCCGTAGTGTTGTATTTTGATATGCACCCTTGGTGCATATCGATATGCAAGTAATCTGTCCCTCCCTCTTTGATTGCATTTCGATATGTACCTAGTGGTGCATATCGAAATGCAAGATTTCTGGTCCAAAATGCCTTGAGTGCATTGCGATATGCACATGATGTGTATATTGATATACACAACCGTTTGGCCTTCCCATCCTAGTCGCATATTGATATATCATGTATATCGATATGCAGTCTCAGTAAGGGTATTTTGGGAACTTTGATTCGGGGCCATATATATATATATATGTATATATATATCCTTCTCATTTTGCTCGACACATATACTCAAAATACTTAACCCTAGCTGCAACATCATCTCTCCCTCCCTCTCCAGGTCCATATCTCTCTCTCCCACTCTCTCACTTCTCTCCTCTCACTCTCCCATTCTAGAGACATTTGGGCCAAGAGCCCTTTATTACCGACGATCTACAACTCGTATGCTACACATCTATGGTCTTGGTTTCTCCATCGGAGCACAACTCTCATCTAGAGTCCATCTTGGTTCACTAAGAGATAGAGTTTTCTAAACACTTGTGTATCTATGTACTTGTCTCTCTTCCTCTCCCTCCTATAATACAAAACTGTGTTTGATGCTATGTTTGGGTTCCCCTAGGGTCTTGATTGAGTCTAATCTCCATCTTAGGACACCTAAGTTAGTGTGTTTGACATTCCCTTGTAGTCAATTTGGTGTTTCCCTCTTTGGTTTTGGAGACCCCTAATATTTATAAAATACAAATTTTGCTCGTGATATGAAAATTGGGAAAATGTTGTTGGTGATTTGATTGGAAAAATTGATTCTCGCAATGTTAAATTGGCACGTTAAAGAATGTCATAAATCTTGAATTAGTCCTTGGCTTGAGTAGGGCAAACGTGGAAAATCGGTAAATCATTTTTTGGGTCAATGTTGTATGATTAGGAGGTTCTTGCCCTAATGAAATTGAATTGAGAAGGAAAATAGATTGAATATGAAATTGACCATAAAACATGAAGATTTCTTAGGTTGGCTATAGATGGGAAATTCGTTCCCTCGGAATGGGCTTATGATGACATTCCCTGGGTGGTCTCTCCACCCATGACATTGTGTAGAATGGGGGCTTCACTGTGGCCTTCTAACGGGTCAGATAATATAAGGAAATTATTGCGGGTAGTTTAGTCGACGGGCTCCTACCTCATAGTAGCTGAAACCTAATGAATCTTTCTAATATTAATAATGTGATTTCCATTGAACTCGTCAATGTGGAGGAAATGGTGGCTTGGAAATTAAACTTATCAATTTGTTGGCCATTGGAAACCCTTAGCTGATTATGGACTTGATACGCTTGAAATCACTTTTGATATTGAAAATGGAACAATGACTAGGGATGTAATTAGTCTCCTTTAAATCCTTGTGGATCCTCATGCATGCATCATACACTTATTTCTATACATCGGCACGCACCCACGACTATCATACATATCACTTGTTTAGATTTCTGTACTAGGAATTTGCCTAACCCTCTATTTTTAGGTGTGGCGATCCATGCTTGACTTGGAGTTGGAGTCCATGGACTTAGGAGATTTTGGAAGACATCATTTGGTAGCTTATGATCTTTCCTTCATTGTAATTGTGTTTCTTTCTTGTTATGAACTTGTACTCGGATATTTGATTTGTAAAGAGATGACCCTCATTTGGGGTTTGTATGTAATGTTTGCCATTCATTCCATTAACATTATTATGGGTTAGTGATAGTTGGTTTTAGTTATTTTATCACTTCATGCCTTCTTTCCCTCTCTTTATTTATATATATAAAAATGGATTAAATTTTTCGGGGTGTTACAATTGGTATCAGAGCAAAGTTTTCGAAAACCTAGGGACATTACTGAAACACATAGTCTCAATGGGTGCATATTATCACATTCGCAGTGCATGTCATATGGTGTGCTTGTGTGCTTGTGTGCATTGCATGAGGTCTAAGGAAAACTAGACATAATTGGTAAAATGATAGACCCTTGGGAATCCTCTTCTCGTTATTGGTTGGTTCAAAGATATTCGATCCTTTGTTGTTTTCATCTTGATTTGGTCACGTTGTTGCCCTTGCCGAGCCTCGATTCCATCTTTGTTGTTGTCATGAATCCTTTCATAGGCTCCAAGGAGTAAATCCATTATTGATATAGTATGGCTAGAGTTTTGGAGTCATGTTCCCTTGTTGGGTCTCGTTGTTGGTATCGAATCTTTGTTCCATTATAGTGGAAAGTGAATTCTAGACTCTTTGGTTTTTACTTGTTGTAAATGTCTTGGTGATCCCTTGCTTCATGTGATGGTTGATCGTATCTCCGGTAGTGTATGTCCCCTTATGGTATTGCTATAGTTGGACCCATAAGTTGACCTTGAGTTGTAGTCACCGGTGGTTTAGAGTAGACCTTGTGGTTGTAGCTCGAAGTGGTGTGGTATGGTTTATGTCAGAGGTGACTAGCAAATGGTTGCGTCGTCTACTGGTCAACCCCCTTTTTGGTTTGATGTGGTATCTAATGGATTCCCGGTGATCCTAGGTCTTGAGGGTTGCGCAATCAAGGTGAAACTTGAGTGATAGGCTTGTGTGTGCGTCATGATTGATGTTGCCTTTAAAAGTTTCCATTAGAGTGCCCATGGGGCTTGCCTCTAGAATTGGTTCATGTGACATAGTGGATTGGGAGATAGACCTATTGAGGCCAATGGTGTAGTTTGATGTGTGAAAGAGTCTTGGTGGTTGTAGAAGCTCCTTGAAGAGTTAGGAGGATTGTAAAGAAAGAAAAGAGAGATTGAGTGAGGAACTAAAATAGTTCTTGTTGAGGTATTGTTGATACCCAAATTTTGACTCAGCCTCCAACTTATTCAGAAATCAGCCAAAATATCTTTTTAGGGATTAATATGCATATCCGGGATGTTCGGACTCTTCGCGAACAACACCGACGGTATCTTAAAATTTCAGCAACAGTGAACGAGCAACGATAAAGTGTTAAGGAACATTTACCTGTCTCAAAATTTAAAGCCGACGCACCGGTCAAGAAAATTTCCGACGGACGTCACTAAAACCGCATCCAAAAAAGGCAGAATACCCGGGGACGAGCAAAATCCCGCATGAACAGTCAGAATTCTGTTGTCAGACGGAATATTGATAGTAAATCAGTTATCGAGAAGCAGGTACAAAAATTAAATCCGTCCGATCTAGATCCGGGATTTAATTACGGATGAACGTCAATCCGTTCGGTTTTCCCCACAGCTGACCAACAGTCTCGGAAATAAGTGAACGAATTTTGCACGGACCGTATCTTCAAAGTCTGGCATTCCCAATGGAGCAGATTTTTCGGAAGCTGAGCAGTCTAGAAGGTGCACCTACCGCTTCTCACTTTATTCACGACATCGGCCTCTAACTGTCAAGAATTCTCGGGAATGAGTAGAATTCCCCACAAGCATCCGAATTTCCGTTTCTAAATGGAAAATCGAAGACATTCTTATTACAGAGAGGACAGTGTAAAAAATGAATCCGTCCGATCCAGATTTAGGATTCAGTTAAGGGTAAACGACAATCCATTCGATTCTCCGTGCAGCTGACCAGCATCCTCGGAAATCAATGAACGAATTTTACACGGATCTTATCTTCCAAATTTGGTATTCCTAGTGGAGCAGATTTTTTAGAAGCTGAGCAGTCCTGAAGGTGCAACCCGCGCTTCTCTCTTTGTTTTAAACAACAGAGCGGAATTTCAGGGATTTCCCGGGAAATATCCGGTTCAAGTCCGGGTCATTTGCTATATTCCTAATCCAACTCAACGATCACGAATATCAAATTTAAATTTCCAAAATCCAAGTTCGTCAAGGGGCCGGCCAAGCGCAAACAGAAGCTTCAGACCAAGATTCAGAACTCCGGGATATTTTTATAATTTTTAGGATATTTATTTCATTTTTATTTATTTTCTTTAAAGTGGATAAGGTCAACCCGACACAGGAACCTTCCAAAAATATCTCAAGACAGCTCATGGGCCACGTGGACGCCCATTGGGACCAACAACCCTAATGTCGCAACTATAGTTGCGACATCAAGGTTCTATAAAAGGGAACCAATCTCCAACATTTCTAGAGGTCAAGCAATCTCATTGCAATCCACTTTAAACCAATACCTCAAAACCTCCGGGCATTTTTCTCGCAAAAACCTCCGAAACTACTTTAAATCCAGCAAATTTTCTGTCAATTTCTTTTCGGTAAATTCTGTTTTGTTTCTATTATTCTTCGGAGACTCTTGATAGTCTTCTAATCTATAGTTCGGCATTAGTCGATCGGCCGCGTCCGACACTATGCCTTACTCTATTTTAAAGAAGTTATCTTAAGAAGTTGTCTCCGAGAATTGTACAGATATAGCAATACAATTTGCTTTTATTTATTAAATACTTGTCTTTACTGCTTTCAAACCCATATCTATTAAAGAATTCGTTACTTTATGTCTTTCTCCTCGTTAGAATTCGGCACATGCTTGGCTATGCTGGCTCCGCTGTCGCAAACGAAAAGAACATAAAAACGTCTTCGCCTTAAAATACTTGCCGTCTAGCTCGGAATATATCCAGCTCGGTTATATACGATATCTTATCAATTGTTGCCGTCTAGCTCGGAATATATCCAACTCGGTTATATATGATATCTTATCAATTGTTGCCGTCTAGATCGGAATATATCCAGCTCGGTTTATATATATGATATCTTATTCCCCTGTCCATATATACATATTACAGCATATACATTCTATCTCTCTTTAGCGATTAACTTTCACTTTCCCCAAAATACTTTCAAATAAAATTAAATTCCGGAATTCGTACTCTAGAGTGAAAGCTTGCAGTAGCTATTAGACTCGGATTTAAGGAATGCCTTGTGACTCGGCCTCGTCCGGAGCACTCGATATTCTGAGGGATTTTTCACACTTAACAAAATAATTCCCCTCCCCATTTTTTCAAAACGCAGTTGAAGCTCTGTCCGACTGAAAAATACAAAAAAATACTTTTAAATGAAAAACCAATTCCTTTATCCATACTCCAGAGTGAAAGCTTGCAGTAGCTACTGGACTCGGATTAAAAGAATGTCTTATAACTCGGATCCGTCCGGAGCGTTTGCCATTTTGTGGAATTTCCACTAAAAAGCAAATGTTTTAAAAAATATCTTTTCGCGGTCGAAGCTCTGTCCGACCCAAAAATAGAAAAAAATCGTTTTTCATAGTCGAAGCCCTGTCCGACAAAAAAACGTCAAAAACACTTGTAAACCAAAACCAAGTTCCTCAAATCCGTACTCTGAAGTGAAAGCTTGTAGTAGCTATCAGACTCGGATTAAAAGAATGCTTTATGACTCGGGTCATGCCGGATAATTTAATACTTTTTAGAACTCCCCAAATAAAATAAATAAACAAAGAAAACAAATAAAATATTTTAAAACCAGTCGAAGCTCTGTCCGACCGTAAAATACAAAATTGCTTTTTAAACGCAGTCGGAATTCTGTCCAACTGTAGAAAACTATTTTCAGCCGAAGTCCCATCTGGCTCAAGTTTGATTCTCAAAACCGGTCGAAGTTCTATCCGACCGAATAAAACTAAATTACTTTTCAAACGCAGTCGGAATTCTGTCCGACTATAGAAAACCTTTTTCAGCCGAAGCTTTGTCCGGCTCAGATTTATTTCTAAAAACACAGTCGAAGTTCCGTCCGACTGTTGTAAATAAAACTACATTAAGAAAATAAAATCGTTTTCCCAAACGCAGTCGAAGTTCCGTCCGACTGTAGAAAACCATTTTCACCGAAGTTTCCGTCCGGCTCAAAAATAATTCTTTCTTATTAAATATCGGGCCGAAATCTGTCCGTCAACAACTATTACCCATTTGCTATTTAAATTTCAATTCATTTCATTTATATCAGTAATAATTATTCTTTTCTCTAGCCAAGAAAATAATTGATTTCGGATCCTAAAAAAATTTACTTTTGAAAATGAAAGTACCAAAAGGGCGAGTGGGGTGTCTAACACCTTCCACATTCGTAATTTAATCCCCGAACATCGAATTTCTGGTTTGCAGACACCTTTCCAAACAAAAAGACATTTTATTCAAATAAAATAACATCTTTTAAATATTCATTTTAAATAAAACAGCGGTGACTTGGCACACCAAGAATAAAATGCCGAGTGACGACTCCAAAATTTCTAAACCAGCACACTCAGGCCGTCATCCATTTTTCAAACAAACCCCCTTTAAATAAAACCCAATAGCGCGGATTCTCCCGTCCCGGAAAACGACTCCTCCCGAAGAGAGGAGACGAAGGAAGGACGGGAAAATTTCCTGGCGCGACATCTGGTGACTCCGCTGGGGACTTTGAGGATTTCGGCTTGTGAAACCTTTTTCAAAAATAAGTCTTTTCCGGAATTTCGAAAACAATCGATTCTTGGCTTATTATTACTGATTGCATCGTGTTTGTTTCTTTTTAGGGAAGTTACAGGATGCGTTGCTAAAATACACAGGTTCTGCGCTTTTGAAAATTACTGCGCTGAAACTATTTATCTGTTTACCTTTTTCGCTTACTGATAAACTGCAAAAATGATTAACCCTCATTTTTAAAAAAATCTTCTTTATCTTTATTGCACAAGTATGCTTTTCATGCATCATTTGCATCATCTCCTGTTTGGGTGGAGGTCATTACCGCCCAAAATAGACGAGTCCCTGCAACCTTTCGGGGGCCCAACAGAAACCGACGGTACCTTAAAAAGTCCGCCGCAGAAATGAGGCACTTCAACCAAATCACCGACTCTACAATGGTACCTTCACGGGGCCGGAGGTCTGAAGATTTGGGAGCCATTAAACCTTCTCAGCCAAACATATCCACATGCTGCATATAGTAAACCAATTATTGAGTCAAGCAAAAACCCTATTTATTGTTTTAGGGCAATCAGATACATTCCGAGGGGAATCCTTATATACATGCCTGTTAAATATCCAAAATTTCCAAAAAAATACATCTTAGCGTCCTTAGGGATATTGGTAGAGATAAGACTATGGACTTGTCATTTTCCAAAAATCTCCTCACAAATTTACAAATCCGAGATCATCCTCCAGACTCCATGTCTGAGGCATGTCTCGAATTTTAAATTTAAAAAGAAGTCCATACGTCTCCAATTATCCCTAAAGGTCCTCTTTTACGCATATATCTGCTTAATGCCATAAACCGTCAGCGTCTTTAGAAATATTGGTCGAAATAGATTACGGACTCAGCATTATCTCCCCAAAGATTTCTAATTTAAGATCGTCCTCCAGACTCCATGTCCGAGGCGCGTCTTGAATTCGAAATCTCAAGAAAGTCCGTAACATCTTCAATATTTCTAAAGATATTTTCTTGTATACTGATTCGAGCGTAGTGTTGCCATATAGGTACGAACACGGCTCACCTAGACTTTTCAAATCGGAAAATTACAAGATCCCTTGCCAGAGCAATGGCTGATGATCAGATTCCCCAAGAACTAGAGATCGTGTCCATGAAGGAACATCTCCTCCTTCGCCGATCTCTAGAAAACCTACAAGTTATGATGGAAACCATGAGAGCTCAGTGCCAGGCCCCATCCATTGTCCAACCAGCTAGGGCAGACTCACCATCTCCGCATCCGCTGCCACCCAACACTGGGGCAGTATACGGTCAAGCAGCGCCACAGCCTGCTCCACCAATGCCAGTTGCAAATCCTATCCTACCAGTGGGGAACTCTCTATAGCCCCCATAGTCGTTACTCTGCCGGTCCAACTGCAGAATATTCCCATTCCTTATACTCTCCCATACGTCCAAGATGATCTCGAAAGTCACCTTGACGAGATCCCGACAAAACGGGAAGACACACCACTACTTCTGAAAGTCCAGCAATTAGAGGATGCATTCAAATCCCTCCGTGGACCCAATGCATACACTTCGACCAGCTTCGAAGATCTATGCTTTTATCTGGACATGGTCTTGCCGTCTAAGTTTAAGATCTCGGATGTTTCCAAATATAACGGAACCGGAGAATCCATGACGCATATACGTCTTTATGCTGGGCCACTCTGTGGTTATCCCGACCCAGAAAGACTAATGATGCATCTGTTTCAACACAGTTTGACCGGGGCAGCCACACAATGGTTTGCCCACTTGGATCTAAAGCGCTTTTGGTCCTGGACAGACATCTCCCAAGAGTTTGTTTGCCAGTACCGACATAATGCATAAATGGCAGTCGATCGTCTCTTTCTCATCCGTATGAAAAGAGAACCAGAGGAGACTTTCCGTAGATATGCCCTCCGATGGAAGAGCCATGCATCTCAAGTCGACCCTCCTCTGGCCGAGTCCGAGTATGTGCATTTATTCGTACAGACATACAAAGGAATCTCCTATCTTGTCACATCTATATGTCAAGAAAAGTTTCGTATATTCCATTCATGTATCTTCTCTGCTAAAATGACAAACAAAGAACAAAAAAAATTTCGAACCAAGCATTCACCTTTTCAAACTGGAAATAATCAAGCAAATTTTAGCACATCGAGTTGTGGCCTCAAAGGCAAATCAGATCAGGATCTGATCAGAAGTAGACGAGACAACATTTCAGGCTCCGAGCCTAAATCATAAACCTGTCTCACCCGTAACCTTCAAAACGGTTACCAAATACCCATACAAACTTCTACCGGGGCACAACCATATCCCCTATTGTTCAGCTACAAAGCCATCTTCATTTTTGAAATCCAAATCCTATCGCTCCATATCATGATTTAGACCGCAACAGAAGATACAAAACAGGTCAAGGTCTAATATGAGCAGTTGACCTTCCTGGGCAAAACGAGACTAACAGTAGTCCACCATGTACAAAGCTATCAACGGAGAACCACAAAAGCTTCGACAACCGTAAGTTTTTCAGCAAAGCAGCTCGGGTTCAAAGAGGATTCTCTTTATCCAAGAAGAAGCAGAATGGGATATTCTCTCCCAACTATCAAGGGCCCTTCATCGTGGCCAAATTGTTTTCAGGAAGAGCCGTCATCCTAGCAAAAATGGATGGACCCAAGTTCCTACGCCCTCTAAACTCTGATATAGTCAAGCTCTACCATGGCTGATTAGTAGCAGATCTTCGAAAGATAATGATTTTGAAAGATAATGATGGATCCTTTATTCGATCCAATGACAGATTTTGAGACATAGTTTTTAGATAGATTTTATGACGGACATAATATGGTTTTTTATTGAGAAAAAAGAAAAGATGGATTGATGGTAAAAGGAAAAGATGGAAAGTTGGTTTTAAAAAGGGAAAAGAGATTTGAAACAAATTAGAAATGATTTTGAAAGATGAGAAAATGGTTTTGAAAAGGTTGAATTGATCCATAGTTATTTCTTACTCTTCTTTATACTATTCTATAATATTCACTGAGCCGTCATCGCTAACGTGTTTTATACATACTTTACGCCCTCAAGTGTATTCAATGTGAGGCAACCCAAACCGTAGGGCTCAGATGCATGTAGCACAATACTCGGAGAGTCCGAGGTCGAATACACAAGGAGGGATCAGTCCAATGTGAATGAAAGCACTTCTTTGGGGGATGTTTCGATTTATGGCGATAGGTAGCCAACCAAATTCAGTGGTTGAGTTGATGTTTACAAATGGTTCAGGGATTTTAATGTAAAATGTAATTTAGCTAAAAGAGGGAACGGCTATGGGGTATTCGCTCGAGATACTAATGGTCTACACATCTTTGACATCACCAAACTAAGGCCAAGACGTGGCCGTCATTTGAAACACTATTCAATAAAAAAATCTTGTGGAGAAAAATATAAAATACCTAGGATCAACTTCCATATAGCCATGCATCCATTAACAACTAGGACATCGCACCAAGAACGTAGCATGTCAAGGGGCTTGACAACGCCCGATCAAGGTGATAACACTAGTGCTAAGGACCAAAATTAGGAGGTTCATCTAAGGCATTCCATACAAGGACCACAAGGTCAAGGAGTGTGCAAAACCATTAGGATCAAGGGGAGAATGGCCCCATGGCCACCCCAAGGGGACTACTCACACATTATTTGAGCCATGCAAGCACTAGGAAAAATATCGAACATAAAACTTGAGCAAATTAGAAAATGAAAAAGATAGCAATGTAGAGAAAGGTCTTGCTTACAAC
>NMUG010004275.1:0-14003 GCA_002855965.1 Monotropa hypopitys | reverse complement strand
TCATACACGACATTCTTTAATTCATGTTTAATAGCCTCGTACTTATTGTAACCCTTTAACTTTTCAGGAATCTTTTTTATGATATGCCACAAACACCAACGATGTCATGCATTAGGAAATACTAGGTGTATCACATTTTGCATGGCCCTACATTGGTCGATAATAATGGCATTTGGTGGGCGATGTAATATGTAAGAAAGTCAAGCACGGAATAACCATACAAATGAATCAATATCCTCTCGTGATACCAAACCACATCCAAATAGAATTGACTGTCCATGATGATTGACTCCTACAAAAGGTGCGAACGGCATATCGAAATGGTTAACAAGGTAAGTAGTGTCAAATGTAACAACATCAGCAAACTCTTTAAATGACTCTCTACTCCTTGCATCTGCCCAAAAGACATTTCTTAACCGATTTTCTTCATCTAGATCAACAGCATAAAAAAATCCCCATTGTCTTTTTGCATTCTTACAATGTATTCAACCCTTGCTTGAGCATCCCCTTCTTTGAGTTGGAGGCACCTACATTTATCAAGATAATTTTGAGCATCCTTTTCTAACCACGTTAGAATCATAGGTCCACCTGTCTCGATCATGCATGCTACAATAGTTTTGTTTATTTTAATCCCATTGCAAGGAGATATTCATTGATACTTTACACCCCATTTTAGTTGTTGGATGACATTTAATGGGATTTAAAGCTGTTGTTCTGGGCTTTCCACTATGATGACAACCAAATGATACATTAGCTCTCACTCCATCCTCGTGCTTCTTACAAGTTTTTTTGATTGCACCAAAACCTTTCCATCTTGCATACTTACCATAAAATTTTATGGCTTCATTTTTAGAATCAAATAGCATGCCAACCATGGGTTCCATTATGTCATTCATGTTATCATCTTCGACAACCAGATTTGAATCATTATCTTCTAATTCCATTTTTTTACTATACTTGATACATTCAGAAACGTGCAGAAATGAAAAATTAGGGATGGTGGGGCTGAAAATCCAAAATTATACCATTTCTACCAAATCTTGTTACAATGCCTGATACCATTTCTATCCAATATTTATAGAATAGAAAATCTCAAATGATATATGCAGAAACGTTAAATGAAAAATTAAATTTACCGATATGCGGTGACTATAGGACGCGGTGATGGTAGTAGACCACTGTCGGAGATGAAGTCGTCGACTATAAGAAGGGGATGAGCATTGGCAAGGACTACAAAGATTCAATCGATTAGGGAGGGATGGGCTACGGCGTTGGAGGGAAACATGGATTAGGGTCGTCGGCTTTAAGAAGGGGAGAAGAACGAATGGCAAGCAATATGGACAGTTAGCGATGGCGAGTACTACAAAGGTTCAATCAATTAGGGAGGGAGGGGATGCAATGTTGGAGGGAAACAGGGATTAGGGTCGTAGGCTCTAAGAAAGGGACGGTAACGAACAACAAGCAATCTGGACAGTGAGCGATGGCGAGGACTACAAAGGTTCAATCAATTAGGGAGGGAAGGGCTGCAATGTTGGAGGGAAAGAGGGATTAGGAATGGTGGAAACAAAACCTTCACCGGGAACAGTAAATACATGTTTTTCCATGTCATTCGGGACCAGTATCGGGATACAATTCATGGTGAATAGCATTTTCGGTCATAAAAATAGAAATAGCAGTAATTGTATCAATAGATGTAGCAGTTCAAAGCAGAGATAAAAGATCTTTCATGCTTGAAGGTGAAGAAAAACTCTTGAATGTAAGTTCTTTATTGAATTTAATGTTCAAAGTGTTCATTTTTTTATCTTTTGAAGCCCGTAGTAGTTGGACCTTGGCCTCAAGGGATCAGGTTCCGTCCCGGACCTCAGAGGTATCACGACGCCCCGACCCGCCGGTCTATCGGCCTCTCGACAGAGCACAATAAACACCTCCAAGGAGGCGATTCGGAGCTCAAGGTCACGGCGCCTTGAGAGTGTCTGGTCGGATCAGGGCTTGTCAGATGAACGGTCTCCAGACCTTTGGCTACCATGCCATTTGGTAGAGCATCAAGACGCGACCCTTGTGGCAAGGATGTGGCTCTCGGTCGAACGGTAATCTAGTAGAGGGTCCACCTTCCGGCAAAGCCCCAACAATGGAGTGCAACCTATACCCGCTCGCGGATCCCCCATCCATACAATTGGCCCAGCCCACAAACTTCACCGGCCCAACTGACTCACCACGTGTATCATTCGGGCCCAGCATCATATGAGGGAGCCCGCGACGCACGGTTCACGTGCCAATCTTTAGCCCCAAGTCAACATTCCCCTATAAATACCCCATAAAGGGTACTATTTAGGGGATCTGGTCCCCGACACGAACCGTCCGGCCTCGTTATCTTCTGTCTTATTTCTTAAAAAGAGACTAACTTAAGCATCGGAGGCCCCGTTGGTCATGATCGATCGGCGGGCACTAACCTTTGTTTTGAAGGAGCCAAATAGGAGGACCCCTTTTTCTCTTTGCAGGGACCCACGCAAGCCTACGGATCTACAGTCGACAACCCGCGACCTGAAGGACCAGCCATCGAGAAGGTTCAGAAAGGAGTACTGCCACCACAATTGGCAACTTTGTTGGGGAATAGCACACCCCAACCTTGGTGGCAAACGAACATCTGCCTAACTCCAGACTCCTCCAAACCTCCCTCCATGGAAGAACAAAATACCACACTGGCAAATCCGGATATCTCTCTCCCCCTCATACCCCCTCAGCCTCAGCAGCATGTCTCTCTAGGGCTCTTTGCCTCCCCCTCTGGGTTCATGCCTGAGCTCAACTCGGCCTATACAGTGGCCATGGACCGGATGCTTAAAGAGAAGGACGAAAAGATTGCCTATCTGAAAAACCAGGTGGCCAAAGTGGCCGGTGTTGCAGATTCATCCTCACGGTCTTCAGAACAAAGATGATATAGAAACCATTCGAGGGAGGACCGAGAGCGCAAATGAAAGAAGGTGGCCGAGAGCCAGGCCTGCCGGATAACTTAGTCGAAGGATGACGATGGGTTACACCCCAGACGTCGTGAATCCCACTCCAGTAGACGATTCTTAGGGACATCATCCGTCCTACTATACATATACGAGGGGGGATTAGTTGAGGTCCACCCACGTGACTTCTATGACCTCCTGTCGAGGCTGGAGGAGCCTGGACATCCAAGGGAGAGGCCCCACCACCATCACAAGGGAGAGGAGAGGCATCTTCATCGCTCTCTGGCATCAGACGATGATAGAAGGGAGCATCGGCGCCACCGAAGGGACCACCAAACTAACCCTCCCATTGGAAGGCCTTCTATACAGTTGATGCTCATCTGGAGCAACTAAGTCTCTCTCCCTTTTCCCGAACTATCGATTCGACCATCCTCCCGCCCGACATCAGTCTATCGAAGTTCACAAGATATGATCCGAAGACTAACGCCTACACCCACCTCATCTACTTCTACCACATCATGACACTCTACTCCTCGAGTGATGTCGAACTATGAAAGGTCTTTCCAATGAGCCTTGGCACCCAGGTCTCACTCTGATTCAACAAACTCTTGCCCAGTCTGTCCGGAGTTTCAGGGATCTAGAGTGGGCCTTCCTAGCCCGCTTTGTCACCAGCAGCAAGCTGAAGAAAGAGGTTGACTCCCTAATCACTCTCAGAAAACGTCCAGACGAGATGCTTCGGCAATATGCCGACCGTTACTGGGATCTCTACAACGATATCCAGAATTGAGACCAGGGAATCGCCACCTCTTCATTCAAGCTGGGCTTAGAGTCTGAGAGTCCCATGCTCTGGGATATTATGCTCCATCCTGTGGAGAACATGGATGACCTCATGCAAATGATAGACAAATTTTGCCAGTTGGAGGATCTCCTGGCCGAGCGTGCCTCCGTCCGGCCCCCTCAAGCCAAGCCTGCCTCCGCCCAGCACAACTGGAGGTAGGTCAATGTTGTAAAGACGAGGGATAGAAAAGCACCAAAACCGGAGGACTATATGGCAGAAACAACAGTCTTTACGGAGCCAATTTATATTGTCTTCTAACAGATCAGAGATGAGCCCTTCTACAGGGAACCGTACCACAAGATCGGGGACAAGCATCCCAACAGAAAGGCCTACTGCACCTACCATAGGGAGAAAGACCATTACACTACAGTCTACTTCCCCTTCAAAGCTTATGTGGAGCACCTAGTTCGACAAGGTCACCTTGAAAGATGGATCGACCGATCCAGGACTCTAGCCACCAGACCCAACGATGCTCCGGCATTTCAGACCGATGAGGTTGTTCCCATCATCCTGTGACCTACACCATGCTTTGACATCCTTTGCAAAATGGCCGACGGGTCTGCCTAGACTCAATTTTGTAACTCTTTTCCTTCGGCAATAAATGAAATATATATTTTTGCATTTATTTTTGTTTGTCTTGTGCCTTTCATGTCCCTCTAAGGTCTTGACGACATGGCTCTGGATTATGATGTCAGTCCACCCCGTGGCTCTGAATTATGATGTCCATCCATCTTTCAAGACCGACCATATGGATTACAATGTCCGGGTCACTGCAATGAAGACTGTGGCTCTGGATTATGATGTCCGTCCACCCCATGGCTCTGGATTATGATGTCCATCTATCTTTCAAGACTGACCGTCTAGATTATGATGTCCGGGTCGCTGCAATGAAGACCGTGACTCTGGATTATAATGCCCATCCACCGCATGGCTCTGGATTATAATGTCCATCCATCTTTCAAGACAGATCGTCTGGATTATGATGTCCGGTTCACTACAATGAAGACCGTGTCTCCAGATTATGATGTTCGTCCACCCCATGGCTTTGGATTATGATGACCATCTATCTTTCAAGACTACCGTATGGATTATAATGTCTAGGTCGCTGCAATGAAGATCATGGCTCCGGATTATGATGTCCGTACACCCCATGGCTCTGAATTATGATGTCCATCCATCCCTATAGCTCCAGATTATGATGTCCGTCCATCCCATGGATCTGGATTATGATGTCCATCCATCCACTTGGCTTGGATTATGATGTCTGTCCACCCTATGGCTTTGGATTATTATGTCCATCCATCTTTCAAGACCGATCGTCTAGATTATGATGTCCGGGTCGCTACAATGAAGACTATGGCTCTGGATTATGATGTCCGTCCACCCCATGGCTTTAGATTATGATGTCCATCCATATTTCAAGACCGACCGTCTAGATTATGATGTTCGGGTCGCTGCAATGAAGATCACGACTCTGGATTATGATGTCCGTCCATCCCATGGCTCTAGATTATGATGTCCATCCATCCCTATGGCTCTGGATTATGATGTCCGTCTATCCCATGGCTCTGGATTATGATGTCCATCCATCCCTATGGCTTCGGATTATGATGGTCATCCATCCCATGGCTCTGGATTATGATGTCTATCTATCCCTATGGCTCCGAATTATGATGTCCGTCCATCCCATGTCTCTGGATTGCGAGGTACTGCTGATGCCTTCCTTTTCCCTCTCGCCTTTCGGTCTTCTAAAAAGCTCTGATATTTCATTTCGTACCCCAAAGAGTGGGGCATCCTTGCCTCTGTAACTCAGCAGAGCCTCAATCCGGGCCTCCGAGGCATCCCCCCTCATGTATTTGGAGATTGCCGCCACGTCTGCACAAATAAAGCAGGGTTAGAAAGATCTGAACATGAGAATATCTAAGCTAAAAGTCAAACTCCCACCTGGATTGCCCGGTTTGGTCAGCACAGGGTGCCGACGCTCCTTGTCCGGATCAAAATTATAATCACTGAAAAGTTGAAGATAAAGGTTCGCCCACTTTTCTGAGTCTAGCAACCTTGTGAAAACATCCCCATATGGCTTCTAGGCAGTAAATAAGTACCTACCGGACGCTCGGTTTTGGGAAAGAAAAAACAAACCCATTAGGTCCGCCACGTCAAATTCCAACCCCTCCCTCTTACACAGTGCCCGGATGCAGCCAATGATTCGGTAACCATTCACCGACAGTTTATTGGGCGGAAGTTTAAATGAGAACAGGAACTCCGAAAGGAAAGGGGAGAATGGGATTCTTAATCCTCCTTCGGTTACAACCATCAAGGGAACCGTCACATGCTCCGCCACGTAAGCAACCTCAGATCCCACCTCTGCGAAAGTTACTGAAGTCAGAATTTCGTACCGACGGGAGAACTCCTCGGTTTTAGACGCCCCCTAAAAAAATAGTCTAGATAGGGGCAGGGGCGATCTCCACCAGGTGCTCTGATCAGGCCTCCAAGGGCCCTATTTGGCCAGCCCCCAGGGCTGCGTAGGCGGGTTCGCTGTCCTCCGAAAAATGTCGGACTATTCTGGTCCGTCCGTCAGTGTGGCGCTGTATCCGAGTGGTGTCTTCCGGCACTACACTCCCACCTCCGGTGGATACCCGGGAGGTGTCATCAAGTGACGGCTCATCTGAGCTCAGTTGGTATAAAGAGTTTAAACTAAAGCTCGGGTCGGGTGAGACTAGATCGACGATTTGATCCATGAAGAAGTGTCGATGATGTTGTCCGAAGGATAGGAAGCTCTCCGTAGGGTCAGCGTGCACAAAGTGTCCCGAGCGTCCAACTACATTAGCCTATTTATAGACCCATCCTAGGTACGAGTCACAGTTGTCAAAATTAGTTTTTATACAAATACTGATGCATGTCATTTGACCAACGAATCAGGATGCGACGCGTGGCGAAGCACTGGCATTCATATTTATTTATTACCATTCTACTGGAAGGTGTCAGTGGTTGGCCCAAAAAGGATCATCCCCCCGAAGCAAAGCGTCCGGCGTTCCAAGATCAATCTTTTCTAACGAAGTTGGGAAAAGTTGAGGGGCTATTGTAGTAGTCGGACCTTGGCCTCAAGGGATCAGGTTCCATCCCGGACCTCATAGGTCTCACGATGCCCCGACCTGCTGGTCTATCAGCCTCTCGATAGAGAACAATAAACGCCTCCAAGGAGGCGATCCGGAGCTCAAGGCATGCGGCGCCTTGAGAGCATTCGGTCGGATCAGCGTTTGTCGGATGAACGGTCTTCAGACCTATGGCTACCACGCCATTCGGTAGAGCATCAGGACGCGACCCTTGTGGCAAGGACGTGACTCTCGATCGACCGGCAATCTAGCGGAGGGTCCACCTTCCAGCAAAGCCCCATCAATGGAGCGCATCCTATACCCGCTCGCGGATCCCCCATCTGTACAATCGGCCCAGCCCACCAACTACACCGACCCAACTAGGTCACTACGTGCATCATTCGAGCCCAGCGTCACACAAGGGAGCCTGCGACGTACGGTTCACGCGCCAATTTTGATCCACAAGCCAACCTTCCCCTATAAATACCCCCTAAAGGGTATTGTTGAGGGGATCTGGTCCCCGACACGAACCGTCCGGCCTCGTTATCTTCTGTCTTATTTTTCAAAAAGAGACTAACTTAAGCATCGTAAGCCCCATTTGTCGCGATTGACCGACGGACACTATCTCTTGTTTTGCAGGAGCCAAATATGAGGACCCCATTTTTTATTTGTAGGAACTCATGCAAGCTTCCGGATCTACAGTTGACGACCCGCGACCCGAAGGACCAGCCGTGGGGAAGGTTCAGGGAAAAGTACTCCCACCACAAAGCCCATTTTTCTAGTTTTATTTTCAGTTTTTTGTTTCAAACACCTTAAAATATATCCTCTTCGGTGAGTTAAAAGAACAAATAATACAAATACCTGGTATTTGACTTTTAAATATCTAGACTGTCAATAAATTAATTACAAAACTTTTTTCAAACCTGCATTCTGTGAGGTAACAAATAGCCAGCCAAACAACTACTATTAATCAGATCGAATCCTAAATCACGAATTTCTAGTTCAGACAGATGCCCCATTCACATACCCCATGTGTATTCCCAATGATAGCATGACAGATCTTACTTAGCCCCGATTTGAATCTTATTAGATACGAAGTATTAGGGATTGGTCGTGTGTGCCCAGTATACATGCAATACCATGTACCTAGGGACTTTTGGGTAAATTTGTGATTTACTTTTTCACATGCTTTTGAGTGACGGTAATATAGGACCCTTACCAATCATTACAATCTCTTGTGAAACAAAAAGCAAGGATCAATATAATCACAAAATGCTTCAAAATCTCCTCACATTACAATCACAAATAAAGCAACCAAATACTCCTTCTGTATCCTCTAAAAATGTCGCGAAGTCCCAGCCACAACAAGGAGCTTGAGAATATCAAGAGGTTCTTTCTCACGCACTATAGCAACCAAAGAAAAAACCCTTTACTGTATCGCTTAAATCAGCAATGAATAAAACATTTATTATATATCAAAACGCACAGGCTTTAATTCAAGATCCGGAACCAACTAAACTTCGCTCGAGCGACTGGGATGCGCTCGAGCGAAAAACTTCGCGCGCTCGAGCGAAAGGAGTCGCTCGACTCCAGAGAGTTCACCCGTTGATTGAGAAGATGATCCACTTGAGCGGAGGGGAACTCGTTCAAGCGAGAGTTTGGCTTGAGCGAAAGTTAAGAATGGGTTGAGCGAAACTTATGTTTGAGCCGAAACTTCAAATTTCCACCTCGGCAAAAAACTGAGTCCCAAACCAGGAACCGGAATCAACCTCACCATACTTTGGCTGTTAGCCAGGCATCCGAAGATACATACACTCAAGAGTGCTCAACTTTCTGCATATGGATCAATTCCAGGCAATGCTAAAACTTGACCCCAGTCACAACTTTTGTCATTATATCAGCTGGGTTGTCTATAGTATCAACCTTTGTCAACAGAATGTCCCCTTCATCAACAACATCATGAATGAAATGAAAGCGAACATCAATATGTTTGGTCCGAGCATGATGTACCTGATTCTTTGCAAGATGATTTACACTCTGACTGTCATAATGAACGATGGCTTGATCCTCCAGAATCCCCAAATCAGCCATCAAACCATATAACCAAATAGCCTTCTTTATGGCCTCAGTAGCAGCCATATGTTCAGCCTCAGTAGTCAAAAGAGCAATCGTCGACTGTAAAGTACATCGCCAACTAACAGGTCCACTAGCCATACAAAATAAATATCTTGTAGTTGAACGCCGTTTGTCCAGATCACCAGCATAATCTGAATCCACATAACCTGTTACCAAGTCATTTCCAGATGTACACCTCTCAAACTTCAAACCCAAATTCACGGTCCCCAGAACATACCGCAAAATCCATTTAGCCGCCTGCCAATGAACCTTTCCCGGATCATGCATGTAACGACTAACCATACTGACAGCCTGAGCCAAATCAGGCCTCGTGCAAACCATGGCATACATCAGACTTCCAACTAAGCTTGCATAAGGAACGGTTGTCATGTATTTTCGTTCTTCATCTGTGGTAGGAGATAGCAAAGTACTGAGTTTGAAATGTGGAGCTAATGGAACACTCACCAGTTTTGAGGTCCCATCAATACCAAATTGCCCAAGCACCTTCTTCCGATATTGCTGCTGAGTTAGGTGAACGGTGTCCTTCACCCTGTCACGTGTAATCTCCATTCCCAGAATTTTTCATGCTTCGCCGAGATCTCTCATCTCGAATTCCCGATTAAGCTGAACCTTCAACCTGTTTATCTCCACCTTGCTTACACATGCAATCAGCATATCATCAACATATAAAAGCAAATAAATAAATGACTGATCTGCAAACTTTTTGAAATACACACAATGATCAAAATGACTACGAGTATAATCTTGTGCCAACATAAAACTATCAAAATGTTTATACTATTGCCGCGGCAATTGTTTCAAACCGTAAAGAGACTTCTTCAAACGACAAACCAACTTCTCATTCCCAGCAACCCAAAAACAATCAGGAAGAGACATATAAATCTCCTCCTCTAAATCACTGTGGTGACTGAGAATCCGGAGGGTACTGAGAGTCCTTCGGACGATGGCCGGACGACTGGGGGAGAGTGCTCCGGTCAGTTGCGCGGTTACCTATAAGAGAAAAGGGACACCTGCTTGGCTCCTGCAAAACAAGGGTCAGTGCCCACCGGTAGGCAGCGACCGAGGGGGGCCTCCGACGGCTAAGTCAGGAACGGTTGGAGAAGGTAACTGTAAGATGAGATGAGAGTCGGAGAGCTACCAGAATGCCATCCCATGAACAGTGTTTTCATGGGGTATTTATAGGGTGGCCTGACTTGATGCCAAAGATACAGGCGTGTGATGCACACGGGCGGGAGTCTGAGTGCTGACGTCAGCCCTACAGTGTTTGTTGGGCCGCTGAACTGACCCGAGCCACGTCAGCAGTTGTACAGCCGACCCGAGTGCCACTTGCCGGAGGTCATTGTTCCCTGCTGCTGTCGATGGTGGACCCCTCCGGCATTGGACCGTCTGTCGGTCGAAGTTGTCCCTTCTCCCAGTGGGGAGTGGAGACGCTAGGCTTCCTTGACGTCCGGATAGGAATGCCGAAGGTTGAAGGAGACCGCATGGCCGGACCGACTTGGCTCCTTCTGGTGTCCGTCGAGACTGCTTAGGGTGTCGAACACATGATGATCCACCGGATCTGTCCGACAGCAGTGTATGTCCGGAGGTCCGTGAGGCCGATGGCCCTGGATTGCTCCGTGAGATTTGTGTTGGACCCGGATGTTGGGTTGATCTGGATAGCTGGGTGTCCGGCCCAAGATGTCTTAGGGTCCGGCTACCACAATAGCCCCTCAAATTTTTTCAACTTGTTGGAAGGGATTGAAGTAATACACCAGACGCTTGATAGGCTTGTAGGACCGGACACCAAATGATGTTGCCGATGGCCTGGATGTCCCAGAGGCTACCATGGTCGACGCTTGTCGCACACGCGTTGTCCGGCGCGTCGCTGGGTCGTAATGATTATGTTTCAACCGCCGTTTTTTGGACATCCACGTGTCAACCATTGATTGGCTGTAGGAGGCGGTTGTGCTGATGGGATGTCTCTTTGGGATCCGCGAAGGGCAGGCTGTCCCCTTCCTTTGCTTATAAATATGAAGGCTGGGGAGTTTGGTAAGTTCACCGCTTCCAAAAGCTTTTGCTCTCCGACGCCTGCTTCAGACGACTACCCAGCTTCCGGACCTTCAGACTTCCAGGGTTTCTTCTTTTTCTTTTCTTCAGGTACTGTTCGGAACTCAGTGGTTCATTTCCTTTCATTTAGTAAGACGATCTCCTGCCTGATCGGTGGGAGATTCGTCAGTCCGACTGCCTATCTGCCAGACGGTCATCCCTCTCGCCGATTGGCGGAGGGTAGGTAGAGTCGGCACAAGCCCCAAGTATGGGGATTTATCGCCCTCTAACTATCGTTTTGGTTGTCCGGCAGGACGTGAGCAGAAGATGTCGGACTTAGACGACACGCGATCTGACAGCGACGTGGAAAGATACTACAGCGACGAGTCCGATGCTGAATCGTCGGAACGTGAGGCTACGCCCGATGGAATTGCTGAGTCGGCTAGCCCCACAACTGTTGTTATTCCTCCGGCGGCTCCTATTGAAGCTGAGGAGGTCGCCGGAGAGGCGAAACCAGATTCATCTTAAGAAGAGGAGCCGGAGGCCGCTGGGCCGTCCGGTAGGCGCATCTGCCCGTACCTGAAGTACACAAATACCGGCGCCCAGCTGCCGGATAACTTCAGGGAAAGATTCACCATCCCAGATGACGTCACTCTGGAGCTGTTGTATGAGCCGGAGGAGATTCCATATGGAGATGACTATGTTGTCATCCCTCTGATGGCGATTACGGAGGGTGGCCTCCGGCTTCCTGTTGATGATTTCATCAGAGACCTTCTGCGGGAGTATAAACTTTCGCCAGCCCAGCTTTCTGGGAATGTATATAGGGTGGTCGGCTGCATTAGGAAGCTGTGCCAGGCCCAGGGTCTTGTTTTTTCTATTGCCGATCTGTTCGGCCTCTTTGTACTTTCCAAGAATAAAGTGAAGGAGCACTATTTTTTAAGCGCCCGGCCTGGATGTGGCGACTTATTTACTCGCATGCCGGACACTGACAAGTTCGCTGATATTTACGTTGTTGTGACCAGAGGTTACAATAATCCGGTTTATGGTGACCTCCCCGTACCGACCGAGAAGGGGTCGCCCGGTAAGCTTTGTTTAAGTCTTGTTCAATTCATCTGCTGTTTTGCCCTGTCGACTGATCAGATTTCTTTCCCTGTTTGCAGCTCTTTCAAGGGTCACGCTTCGGTTGAAGAACCGGTCAGATCCTGCTCACATCACTGCTCTCCGGCAGCTTCCACACCGAGACGTACCCCGGATTTTGGGATACAGGCCGACGTACCTGTCTTTTTTGGAAGACAAAAGGAAGAGGACAGCCCGTCGGACAGCAGCTGCGAAACCCAGCTCTTCTAAGATGCCGATTAGGAAAGGTTTCGAGGAGGCCGACGTTTCTTTCGCCGCTGATTACGTCAAGAAAAAACGAAAGCTGACAAAGGGGGGAGAAGGTGTCCCCGTTGGTATCGAGGGTACCTCACAGGCTGCCGGCTCTGTTTCTCAGGAGGTGGCTGGTGACATTCCTCAGACTTCTCAGGTTGGGTCCGGAGCTCAGCCGACGGAGGCGGCTGCCGGAGAAATGGTCCATCAAAGTCAGCCGACCCCGCGGCCCAACATCCGGACCACCTCCTATACTGTTGGAGACAGGGGGAAGAGGCCGGCTGTTGATGATTCCTGGAGGCCACAGCTGACGTGGCCTGACGGCTCTCCTGCTTTGCCATCCGACGGGGTAGCTGAGAACCCTGAACTGGGGGTGAGGTATGCCCGGCTCCTCGCATCGCCCGGCATCATAGCCCCATTGCCGGATAACTATGAAGACAGAATGGGGAGGGGCTTCTCCAGCCTCGTTGAGGTGATTTTTATCATGTTCGTCTTTTGATCCGGAGCCCTATACTTGTAATTTTTTTTTATAATTTTGCTAACCGGAGGATCTCTTTTGCAGGGTGTGGCCTGTCTGGCCACTGTCCATGAGAAGTACATGCGCATGGCATTCGAAAGGATCCGACTGCGAGAGGAGAGGGCGGCCAAAGATGCTGAGAATGCGGCTTTGAAGAAGGCGCTGGAAGAGGCCAACAAGAAAATGGCCGGACTGGACAAGAAGATCCAGGACCGGAGACGTTCACACAAAAAGGATGTGGACGAGCTGATCAAGAAGGGAGAGCAGTCGGTCAAGGAGGCATAGGAGTTCGGATACAGATCTGGCCTACATGATGCCCGGGATACCTACTCGAAGAGGTGCCGGGAGCAGGTTGAGGCCCAGCACGTGTATAGAAATACTCATGGGTATTGGAAGGGTCATCTTGACGGGTACAACTTGGCGCTGGCAACAACTCTTGTACCGGAGACCCATCCTGCCCGGCAATATGGCGAATGCCCACCGGTGGTCCTCATCCCAATCGAGGACACCTTTCCGGAGGAAGAGGAAGTAGAAGAAGATGCTGCCGTCACCAGGGAGGGAGACCATCCGGGACAGATCTGAGCTTCTTTTTCTTCTTCTTTATTTGCTTTTGAAAAATCTTTTTGTATCCTCCGGCCTACCGAACTGCTGTCTCTTTTTTCCTCAGTTTAATGAAAAATGTGTGTGAACGTTTTCTTTTTGTTTGCTTGGTTTGTGAAAAAATGTTTTTGAAATTTGCAAACAGTTGGTCTCCGAATAAGTTAAGGGATTTACCAGTTCCCTTAAAGTGATCCGGAATTTTTGTCCAGTGGGAGGGGACCGGAGGGAGCCAGACAGGAGACTGTCGAAGGCTTGATGTCCGGAGGCTGTGCTAGGACCGACAGAAGCCTGGCAGATGACTGCCGGAGGCTCGGCCATGGTAGCGAAAATCCTTGACCGGAGGCCGGTGCAGACGACTGCTGAAGGCACGGTCAGGGAACGAACCCATGAGGGTATTATGCTAGGACCGAAGGAAGCCTGGCAGATGACTGCCGGAGGCTCGCCATTGTAGCGAAAATCCTTGACCGGAGGCCGGT
>NMUG010004274.1:0-14004 GCA_002855965.1 Monotropa hypopitys | reverse complement strand
ACCGACACACTTTTGTCTCTTTCGTAATTTCAATATATTCCGGTTTTACCAAAAAAAAAATAAAGAAAAATGGAAAAGTTAGGATATATATTGATTTCAGAAATTTGAATTCAACATCTCCTAAAGATGAATACCATATACCTGTTGCAGACCATCTGGTTGATGCAACTGCAGGGCATAAATATTTATCCTTCATAAATGGATATTTTGGATATAATCAAATCTTCATTGCAAAAGAAGATACACATAAAACAGCCTTCAGATGCCCATGATATATAGGATTATTTGAATGGGTAGTAATGGTATTTGGAATGAAAAATGTAGGAGCAACATATCAAAGAACAATGAATATAATTTTCCATGATCTATTAGGAAAGTTTATGGAGGTATACATTGATGATGTGGTCATCAAGTCATAAACATTTGATGATCATATAAGCCATCTCAGGCAAACATTACAAAGGATGAGAAAATATCAACTAAAAATAAATGCCTTGAAATATGCTTTTGAGGTTAGTGCTGGTAATTTCCTGGGATTCCTGGTACACAATTAAGGAATAGAGGTTGATAAAGAACAAGTTGTCAATTATGAAATCACAACCTTCAACAACCAAGCAAGAATTGCAACAATTCTTAGGACAGGTCAATTTCCTATAAAGGTTCATAACTAACCTATTAGGAAAAACCTTGGCATTTTCACCCCTCTTGAGATTAAAATCCCAAAAAGATTTTAGATGGGATAAAGAGTATCAAGAGGCATTTGAATTTTTAAAACAATCATTGGTTACACCTCCTATGTTAATGCCCCCTATCAGGGGCAAACCTTTAAAATTACATATTTCAGCAAGTTGTCAGTCGATTGATAGTTTATTAGCACAAGACAATAAGTAAGGTCATGAACAAGCCATTTTCTACCTTAGCAGGAGATTAAATGACTGTGAAATAATATATACTTCAATAGAAAAGTTATGCCTTGCTTTGTACTTTTCTGCAGTAAAATTAAGATATTACATGTTACCATCGACAGTGCATATTATTGCACAAACAGATGTAATTAAATATATCTTATCAGGACCTATACTAAGAGGTAAACAAGGAAATAGTTATTAGCCTTAGTGGAATATTGTTTTCAATATGTCCCTCACAAGGCAGTAAAAGGATAAGCTTTAGCAAATTTTTTAGCTGATAACCCAAATATGCAATTGGAAGAAGATATTTTTGAAATTCATAGGTTGGATTTAAAACCATGGAAGTTATCATTTGATGGATCTAGGACTGAGAAGGGAGTAGGAGCTGGGATATTTTTACATCTCCTAAAGGAAAGTTGTTGCAATTCTCATTTTAGTTAGATGAGAACAAGATATTATCCAATAATCAGACTGAATATGAGGCCTTAATTATTAGATTGGAAATGGCACATGACCTAAATATAAAACATTTACGTAAAACAGGAGATTCTCAACTAGTAGTTTGACAGATAACATGGCAATATAAGTGGTTAAATCCATCATTGAAATTGCAATGGAAAAGTGCTAAAAATCTTATCTCTCATTTTGATGAAATACAATTCTAACATGTATTTAGAATAAAAAACAATGAAGCCAATAAAATGGCACAAATAGCTTCTGGAGTAAAATTCCTGCAGGACAAAAGGATAGACTGATCAGAGTTCATTTTTTTAACTTTTTTCGTCGATAGAGAAGAAATGACTGTCGACAGAGAAGAAATGACATTAGAAGTAATGAACAATACTGTGTCAGCTGATTGGAGAGAACCAATTAAAAGGTTTTTGAATAATCCTAGTAAAAAGACTGATAGGACAGTAAAACAGAGAGCAATTAATTATGTCATATTAGAGGAAAATTTATTTAGAAAGTCATCAGATGGGGTTTTGTTGCTTGCCTTAATTCTCCTCAAACCATAACAGTAATGGGGGAAGTGCATGAAGGATTATGTGGTTCCCATCAATCAGGAAAAAAATAAAGCGGTTAATTAAAAGGTATGGATATTTTTGACCTTCCATAAGAAAGGATTGCATCACCTATGCAAAAAGATGCCAAAATGTCAGCAACATTAGCCTGTTCAAAGGATACCAGCATATCCTTTGTAATCTATAGTTAAACCTTGGCCATTCAGAAGTTGGGAAATAGATAAGATTGGGGAAATTCTCCCACATTCATTATTACATCATAGATTCATAATTGTGTCTACAAATTATTTTACCAAATGGACAGAAGTTGTACCTTTTAGAAATGTGGCTCAAGAACAAGTAATAAAATTCATTGAGCAGTTTATTTTCTATCGATTTGGTATTCCAGAAACCATTACTGTTGATCAAGCCTCAGTATTCAATGGTAAAAGGGTTATTGATTACACTAGCAAATTTGGTGTAAAAATATTAAACTCATCTCCATACTATGCCCAGGCAAATGGGCAAGTAGAATTAACCAATAAGATAATTTAAAACACATTATTAAAGATGGCTGATATGGTGACTGAAATCCGGAGGACTCCTTGGATCCTCTGTGCTTTGTCTGGATGGCTGAAAGACGCGCTTCGGTAGTCTGAATGGGTTACCTATAAAAAGAAAGGGTTTGCACTTTCTTGGCTCCTACAAAACAAGGGTGAGTGCCCATCGGTCGACAGTGACCGAGAGGGGCCTCCGATGTCTAAGTCAGTAATTGTCGAAGAGCAAAATAGAGAGAGAAAGTATCGAGAGCCAAAGTGAGATCTTACTAGCCTCTTCTATCCGGGTAAATGTACCTTTACCGGGTATATATAGCATGACCTAACTGGCGCCAAGAAGCGGAAGCATGTGATGCACGTGGGGGGATCTCGGTGCTGATGTCAGCCCTAATGCTCTGATGGGCCATTGATCCGACCTGAGCCACGTCAGCTGCTACTTGGACCGCGCCGTGTGCCGCCCCCGCCAGAGGTCATTGTTCTCTGCCACTGCCGATGGTGGGCCCCTCTGGCATGAGACCGCTCGTCGGTGGAAGTTGTCCCTTCTCCCAGTGGGGAGTGGAGACGCAAGGCTTCCTTGATTTCCAGATTGAACTGGCGGGGGGTGAAGGAGACCGCATGGCCGGCCCAGCTTGGTTCTTTCGGTTGTCCGGTGAGATTTCTTAGGTTGCTAAAGGACACATGATGAACCGCCGGTACTGTCCTTTAGCTGTAGTGTTTGGCCGGAGATCCGTGAGGCTGATGGCCCTGGATTGCTCCGTGATGTATGAATTGGGTCCGGATTACTGGGCTGATCCGTATGGTGGGGTCCGGCCCAAGAGAGATATGGTTCGGCTACCACAATAGCCCCTCAATTCTTTTCAACTTGTTGGAAGGGATTGATTCAGTTCTGCCGGACGCTGATCAATTCGTTGGGCCAGTTGTGGAATGATGTCACCGAAGGCTTGCCATTATTCGAGAAGCTTCAGAGTTGGTGTTTTGATGGCACGCACATTGTCCGGTGCGTCCTTGAATCGCAATGATTGATTCTCAACCACCATTTCTGAATCATCCACGTGTCACCTTTTGATTCGCTGGAAGCATTGGTTCGTGCGGATGAAACATCGCTTTGATATTCACACATGCAGCTGATTGGCTGGAGCCGCCGCCTCGCGAATCGTGCGAGGCAGCTGGCCTTCTTTCCTCCTCTATAAATACGGTCAGTGGTAGTTGGAGTCTTTACTTCGCAATTACTGCTCTTCGACTCTTATTGCTTCCGTCTGCCTTGCTTCCAGCCACTTGCTTCCGGATTCCCTCGAGTTCCCCAGTCTTCCTCCTTCTTTTCCTTCAGGTATTGTTTCGGATCTCATTAGTTTACATTTTCCTTTATTAGAGCGATTTCCTGTCCGATCGGTGGGAGATTCATTGGTCCGACTACCTGTCTGCTGGACTGTCATCCCTCTCGCCGACTAGGTTATGAGCCCTTTTGGCGAAGGGTAAGTAGAGTCGGCGCAAGCCCCACGTACGGAGATTTATCGCCCTCTAACTTCCATTTTGATTGTCCGGCAGGACGTGAGCTGAAGATGTCGGACTCCAACGACACACGATCAGTTTCTGATGTGGAGATGGGCTCAGACATGGAGATGGGTTCTGATGTCCGAACTGACGCAGAGTCATCGTCGTCGTCTTCAGAGACTAGGAGTTGTTGGTAGTGTCGCTGAATCGGCAAGCCCAGTGAACATTTGCCACCCACCGGCTCCTGTTGAGACTGTGGAGGCTGCCGAAGAGGTAGTGGAGGTAGCTGGGCCGTCCGGCAAGCGATCTTGCCTATACCTGCGGTACTCCAAGATAGGTATATTTCTACCGGATAACTTTAGGGAAAAGTATGCCATTCCCGATGATGTTGTGACGGAGTTACTTTATGAACTGGCAGAAGTGTCGTACGACGATGATCGTGTAGCCATCCCCTCATGGCTATCACCGAAGGAGGCCTTCGGCTGCCCATTGATGATTTCGTGAGGGATCTCCTACGTGAGTATGGGCTTTCCCTAGCCCAACTTACTGGAAACACGTACAGGGTTACCGGCTGCATTAGGAAGCTGTGCCAGACCCAAAGTCTTGTCTTTACCATTCCTGAACTCTTTGCCATTTTTACACTCTCTCAAAATAAGAAATCCGAGCGCTATTTTTTGAGCACCCAGGCTGGATCCGGAGACCTCTTTACCCGTCTGCCAGATTCTGAGAAATGGGCCGACATCTACGTGGTTGTGTCCGGAGGCTACAATAGCACTGCTGATGGAATCCAACCCATACCGATCGTGAAGGGGTCGCCCGGTGACTCTCTTATTGTGTCTTTATGTTTTCAATTGATCCGTTATCTTCTGCCGACTGATTATGCTTTCTGTTTTGCAGCCCTTTCAAAAGTAACACTTTGGCTAAAGAAGCGAGCCGACGACAGTCACATTGCTGCAATCCGGGCTTTTCCTGTAAGGGACGTTCCCCGACTTCTCGAATACCAGCCGACTTACCTATCCTACCTAGAGGACAAGAGAAAAAGAGCAGTATGCCGAACCACTGCTAAATTGCCCGAATCTTCTAGGATGCCTATCAGAGAAGGTTTTGAAGCAGAGGCTGTCCCCCTCAAGGGTGACTTCGTTAGGAAAAGAAAGAGGGGCTCCAAGGAAGGGGAGGCTGCCTCATCCAAAGGAATTCATGTTCACGTTCCCACAACTCTGGGTCCCCTTACTCCGGCTGGTGATGGCGATGGCTCTCAGACTCCTCTAACTGTATTCGGAGGCCAAGAGATGATGGAGGGGCTTCCCGAGGGGCAGACCCGACAGCCACAGGGAAGGGCTTCTTCACTTTCTGCCAGAGACCGTGGAAAGCGGCCGGCTATTGATCTGGAGGTGCAATGGCAACCGCAGGGGATCCGCAAAGATAGAAGTCCCCTTATGGCGACTGACTACGTAGTTGCCAATGCTGAGCTAGGGCTCAGCTATGCTCGTCTTTTGGAGTCTCCGGGGAACAAGGCCATTCTGCAAGAGAATCTTAAACCAAGGATGAACTATGAAATTTCTTCAATAATTGAGGTACCGATCTGGCCTTTTGTCCGAACCCTTTGTATTTGCTTTTATCATTTGCTGATTGTTTGAATTTGTTGTAGGGCCTTGTCTGCTTTTCTACCAGCTTCCCTAAGGTCCTCTAGATTGCTGCCGACAAGCCCAAATATGAGGCCCGAATTGTTGCCTTGGAAGCTGATCTCGCCGGCCTGCGGCTGGAGAATGAGAAAGAAAAACAGAAAAGCCATGATCTGGACAAGATGCTTCAGCCTGAGAGGCACTCATATAAGAAGAAGCTGGGGTATGAGAAGAAGAAAGCTAAAGATGCGGCCAAGGCGGCCAACAAGGCTGGCTACGGAGAAGGCCTGTCGGATGCACGCGAGTCCTTAGGGAAGCAGTGTCGGGACCAAGTTCTTGAACAGCACAAGAATAGCTACACCCATGGCTACACGAAGGGCCACCGGGATGTATATGACCTGGCGCTGCAGAAAGCAGGCATCCCTGAGGGTCATACCGCCTGGGGGTACGTCGAGGAGGTAGAGGTGCAGCTGATCCCTATTGAGGACACCTTCCCAGAGGTGGAGGAAGATGGAGAAGAAGAAGGAGAAGAGGAAGAAGCCGACAGAGAGGAGCACCCTCCGGAGGAGGATTGAAGGCTTTCCCATGTTCTACTTTTCCTTTTGTTTTGTTTTTTTGAAAAATCTTGTTGTCATCTTCCGGACGCTAACTTCTTCAAATGAATGAATGAATGCCTCTTTTTGTTTAACTTGTTACTTAAATTTCACAAGAGCTTCCCTCTGGACATATTAAGGGGTTTACCAGTCCCCTTAGCATAATCCGGACGTCTTATCCAGTAGAATGAGACCAGCAGAAGCCTGGCAAATGACTGCCGGTGGCCAAGTTTCCGGTTTCTTTACCTTGGCCAACAGAAGCCTTGGCAGATGACTGCCAGTGGCTTGACCAAAAATGGAAAAAATCCTTGACCGGAGGCCGGTGCAAATGACTGTTGAAGGCTCGGTCAAGGAACGAACCCGTGAGGGTATTGTGCCAGGACCGACAGAAGCCTGGCGGATGACCGTCGGAGGCTTGGCCATTGTGGAGAAAATCCTTGACCGGAGACCGGTGTAGACGACTGCTGAAAGCTCGGTCAAGGGGCAAACCCTTGAGGGTATTGTTCCAGGACCAACAGAAGCCTAGCGGATGACCGCCGGAGGCTCAACCATTGTGGCAAAAATCCTTGACCGGAGGCCGGTGCAAACGACTACTGAAGGCTCGGTCAAGGGGAGAACCCATGAGGGTATTGTGCCAGGACCGACAGAAGCCTGGAGGATGACCGTCGGAGGCTCGACCATTGTGGCAAAAATCCTTCTTTGGTCGGGGGCCGGTGCAAATGACTGCTGAAGACTTGACCAAAGAAGGGAGCTTGACCTACAGAAGCCTGGAAGGTGACTACCGGAGGCTTGGTCAAAGAAGGGCCCTTGGCTAATAGAAGCCTGGTAGGAGACTGCCGGAGGCTTGGCCAAAGGGTTGGGAACCGACTGGAAGTATAGAATTGTCGACTGATGGAATGAACCGGACCAGTTTTAAAAAACCAAAAAATTTTATTAAAATTTCAATATTTTTGATACAGATTAGTGGTAATATTTTCTAAGGTTTAGGGCATTCCATGACTTGCCGACAGGCATGCCATCCATTTCTTCCAGCTTATAGGCTCCTTTACCGACGATTTTTGTGACTCTGAACGGACCTTCCCAGTTTGGCATGAGATTCTACTTCTTGCTTTTCAGGACCACCTTCCAGAGCACTAACTCGTACGGTTTGAATATCCGAACACGTGCATTTTTATTGAAGCCTCTGGCTACTTCTTGTTGATAGGAGGCCAGTCTGATCCTGGCGGACTCCCTCTTTACTTTTGCAAGGTCTAGGTCGGCAGCCAGGGTTGAATCATTTGTAGGTTGGTCGAAGGGCTACGTCCGGATGGTTGGAAACCTAGCCTGTATCAGGATGATAGCTTCCACGCCGAAGGCCATAGAGTAGGGTGTTTGGCCGGTTGATCTCCGTTGAGTGGTCCGGTAAGCCCAGAGCACATGTGAGAGCTCTTCTTCCCATTTCCCCCTCTTTGACTCCAGCCTTCTCTTGAGACCAGCTAAAATGGTCTTGTTTGATGCTTCGGCCTGACCGTTGCATTGAGGATAGTAAGGGGTGGAGTTGAAGAACCTGATGCCGAGCTCTTCGCATGTATTGGAGATGAGATCGCGGATGAATTGAGTGCCGTTGTCCGACACTATGGCATAGGGCACGCCGAATCTGGAGATAACATTCTTCTAGATGAACCGTTTTACGTCGGCAGCAGTGATGGTGACCAGTGGTTCAGCCTCAACCTATTTGGTGAAGTAGTCTGTTGCCGTGATGAGGAACTTGAATCTGCCCATGGCAGTCGGGAGTTTGCCGACAATGTCGATACCCCACTGGGAGAACGGCCACGAGCTGGTCACCGGCTGCAAGTCTTCGGACGGACAGTGGATTTCTGGAGCAAACAATTGGCACTTGTGGCATGTCTTGATGTCGTCTTTGACATCCTTCCGCATCTTCGGCCACCAGTACCCTTGAGTGATCGCTCGGTGGGCCAGGGATCGTCCGCCTGAGTGACATCCCCCACTACCGAAGTGTAGCTCTTCAAGAACAACTCGGACTTGAGCAGGATGGAGACAGAGCAGATAAGGGCCGGTCCTAGACCGTTGGTAGAGGGCCTCCGTTGGAGATAGCCAAAATTTTGATGCTTTGCAACGGATACGATGGGCCTCTCAACGATCCTCCGGCAAAGTATCTGATTTGAGGAAGGCCAATACTTCATCCATCCAACTAGGTCCGTCAGTGATATGGTTTACCTCCATGGCCGGAGGATCATAGCTTGGCTGTGAGATGGCACCAAAAGAGATTGACCGATGGCCAGAGGGTGCGCAGGCGGAGGCCAACTCGGCGAGGGCATTGGCATGGGAGTTGTACTCCCTTGAGATCTGCTCTATCTTGAATGTTTTGAACTTCTTCACTTCTTCAATGGTGGAGCTGAGGTATTTATACATTCGGCCATCCCGGGCGCCATACTATCCAGTCAACTGGTTGACGACCAGCTAAGAGTCGCTGAATACGCAGATGTCCTCTACCCCAATGTCGATGGTGAGGCGAAGTCTAGAGATCGGGGCTTCATATTCTGCCTCGTTGTTGGAGGCCGGATATTCGATTGACAGGGTGCTTTCGTGGGGAAACAAGAACAATACTGGCACCGGAGCCCCTGCTGTTTGATGCACCGTCAATATGCAGTCTTCAAATGTCTCTGTGGAATAATCTCCACTGTTCCACCGGACACTGGGCACAAGTGCTGGAGCGCCGTGGAGGCGGAGTAGCAGAAGAAGTTGCCTGCAGATCTGTGGTACTAACCGGAGACTCTGTCGGCGCATCTTGGGGGATGACCCTTGGAGAGAACTCTGCGACAAAGTCAGCCAACACTTGGGCTTTGGTGGCCGTCCTTGGTTGATATTTGATGTCAAAGTTGGCCAGTTCGACTTCCCATTTTGAGATCCAGTTGGAGAGGTCAGCTTTATGGAGGACTGCCTTTAGGGGGTGCTCCGTCAATACCGTGATGGTGTACTACTGGAAGTAGGGTAACAATTTCCTAGAAGAAGAAACCAAAGGCAAGAGCAAGTTTTCAAGAGGTAAGTACCTGGTCTCGGCAGGAAGGAGAGTTTTACTGGTGTAGTAGACCAGCTGGTGGTCCGTTCCCTCAGTTCGGCAAAGAACAGAGCTGACGGCGTGCTGTGAGACAGCCAAATACAATATGAGAGGCTCCAAGTCCTTCAGAGTGACCAACATTGGAGGACTTGGAGTACTTGATCGCACTTTTCTATCCACTTATAGCTACGTCGGCTAGTTTTTATAGCTTGGAAGAAGGGCCGGCAAAGGTCAGATGACCGGTTAATAAACCTGTTTAGGGCTGCTGCCATGCCAGGTAGCCGCTGGACTTCTTTGATGGTGGTCGGAGGCTTGAGATTTGTTACCGTAGTGACCTGGGAAGGATCCACTTGTATCCCCCGGCTGGTGACAAGATAGCCGAGGAACTTGCCGGAGCCCACACCAAAGGCACACTTTTCGGCATTGAGACGGAGCCAATGCTTCTTCAAGATTTCAAAGACCTCTGAAAGGTGTTGGATGTGGTCAGTCGCATGCTTGCTTTTGATGACCATGTCATCGATATAAGCCTCCACTGTGTCTCTGATCTACTGGGAGAATATCCGAGAGACCATTCACTGATAAGTAGCTCCGGTATTCTTGAGGCCGAAGGGCATGACTTTGTAGCAATATACTCTTTTGGGAGTGATGAAGGATGTCTTCTCCATGTCCTCCCGCGCCATTGAAATCTAGTGATAGCCCCTGTAGGCATTCATGAAACCGAGCCTCTGGTGTTCGGCTGTGGCGTCGACTAGTTGATCGATCTTGTCCAAAGGGAAGCAGTCCTTCGGGCAAGCATCGTTGAGGTTTGTGTAGTCGACGCAGACTCTCCATTTGTCGGACTTCTTCTTGATGACCATTGTGTTTGCCAACTAGGTGGGATACTGTACCTCCCGGATGGCGTTTGCTTCCAACAGCCGGTCCACCTCCTCCACAACTGCCTAAGTGTGTGCCAGAGAGGAGCGTCGGGGCCTTTGGATGATGGGATGCCGAGAGGGATCTACGTTCAGCTGGTGATAGATGAACGACGGGTCCACTCCGGGCATCTCGTATGGAGTCCAGGCGAAGACCTCGATGTTGTCTTTCAGAAATATCACATATTTCTCCTGGTCGGCTGGACGAAGCAAGGATCCAATGAGAAATGACCGGCTACCATCTTCATTGATCGGCACAGTGATAAGCTCTTCAACTGCCTTGTCAGCGGCCGGAGAACCTACATCTTCAAGAACTGGGGCATCGGGGACTTCCACCCACTGAACTTGCTTCATTTCCTTATTCTCCTGGATGGCTGATATATAGCATTGTTTTGATGCCGCCTGGTCGCCAAAGATATCCTCTTGCCGTCCGGAGGCACACTGGACGACTTGGTGATAGGTTGAGGCGATTTCTTGCATAGAATGGATCCAATTCTAACCAAGAATGGCATTGTAGGGGCTCGAAACATCGACTACAATGAATTCCATGTCGACTGTCCTGGACCCTGTCCAGACTGGGAGGGTGGTTTTGCCGAGCTGCCAGACCGGAGCTCTGTTGAATCCGACGAGTGGGACATTGGCTGGCTGCAAATCATCAGCAGAAAGTTTAAGGGCCTGGAATAAAAAGAAGTACATTACCTCGGCAGAGCTCCCTTGGTCGATGAGAATGTGCCGGACGTTGGCCGGTCCGACGTGTAGAGTAACAACCAGAGCGTCGTTGTGCGGCAGCTGGACTCACTCGAGATCTTTCTCCGTGAAGGTGATACACCATCCCGATCGCTCAGAAGGTTGCTTCCACTTATGGGTAGAACCGACCGTGAGCACCTGCTTTGCAGCAGATGCCTGGTCAATCTCTGACCAGAGGCGAGCGGCAGCTTCCTTATTGAGGGGCCATGGATAACGTTGATCATCGATACATTACCCTCCGGCTGAATGGGATGTCCGGTCTTTTGTGCCAGCTCCTGAGTCCTTTGGTGGTCGATCCACTGGGTTAGGTGACCTTCCTTTACCAGGAGCTCTAAGTACGACTTGAAGGGTTTGCACCCGGTCGTAAAATGTCCTTGTTCCTTATGATAGGTGTAGTGGATTCGTTTGTCCTTCGTTTTGCTGGCTGTCCCAAGCTTGTGATCCGGCCAAGCGAAGAGGGGCTGGTTCTCAATGTGCTTCAACACCGCATAAATGGGTTCAGTGAACACGGTGATCTCCGCGGTAACTCATGAAGTTTGGGGGCTTTGGGACCCTTCCTTCTTCCTGTCTTAATAGTGTTTACCTGTCTCCGGCCTCCAGTCGGCTGCATAGTCTTCGTACGCTGCTCCGGGCACTGAGACGCCCATTCAGCAAGAAGATCCTCCAATTGGCAGAATTTCTCCACCCGGAGCATGAGGTCGTCCATGTCATCTGATGGGTGGAGAGTCAGATCAGCGAAGATCCAGCTAGTGCTATCTAGGCCATTCTTGAAGGAAGAGGCAGCCACCGTCTGGTCGCATCCCTGGATTTCGTTAAAGAGTTCTCACTACCTTTCAGCATATTGCCGAAAACTCTCATCCGGATGCTTTTTGAGGCCAATCAGGGTGTCGACCTGCTTCATCTGTTTGATGCTAGTGAAAAACTGGGCCAAGAAAGCTCGCTCAAGGTCCTGGTAGCATGAAATGCTACGTGAAGGGAGTTTATTGAACCAAAAAAAGCCCAGAGTGCCAAGGCTAGTGGGGAACACCTTACACATAATGGCGTCATCGGTAGTGTAAAGGGAGATGATCTGCCTAAAGTGAATCAGATGGGTGTAGGCATCCGTCTTCAGGTCATATTTGGTGAACTTCGGTAAATTAAAGCCCGGAGGGAGAGTCACCAGCTCGATCTCCGAGATAAAGGGCGAGAGGCTGAGCTACCGGAGCCTGGCGTCAACGGAGGCTTTCTACTGCACAGCCCTCTTCTCTGGGCTGGGGGCCATTTGACTTCGGCGGTAGTTGAGGTGGTCCCTAAGGTCTTTGGGGGAGAGGGGTATCATGCCTTCTCTTGTGGCCGGAGGGGCGATCTGCTCCTTGATGCCTTCCAGAACGCCGGTAGTCCCCTTGCCGGCAGTGTCTATGGCTAACATTTGAAGTTTCCTAAGGAAGGGCCTCCGGCGGAGTGGCTTTGACACGGACTAAGTTCCCGTCGTCAAGGAGGTATAAGGTCTCGTGTGATCTTGCGCAGCGAGAGCTGGATACGGCGTTGGATGTTGGTCGGTACCTAGAGGTTCGGGTATAACGGCCTCCTGACTGGTGCTCTTGGACAGGGGATCGACGGATGGCCTTTCCCTTATTCGAGCGGTCGTGATCGTTCTGCCTTCCCCGTCGCTCAAGATCCGACTACCTTCTGGTATGCTGAGATTCGGTATGCTGCGCCTCCTCAGGAGGAAGGGGAAGTGGACCACCAGCGAGCCGGGCCAGCTGGTCCTTGAGGAAGGCTATCTCTGAGTCCTTCTGCCAGAGCTGCTCGTCCTGGAAACCGTCAACTGTCGGAGGAGGAGCAAGAGACAGTCAGCGATGATGAACGTCGCGAGAGTTGTCGGAAGCCATGGTGGATGAAAGCACTGAGGAAAGGGACGGAGGGATGGACTGTTGGTCACCTGAGTCTAGGAATGGGCTGTCCCCAGCAGAATCTTCAAATGTGGTGACTGAAATCCGGAGGACTCCTTGGATCCTCTGTGCTTTGTCCGGATGGCTGAAAGACGCGCTTCGGTAGTCCGAGTGGGTTGCCTATAAGAAGAAAGGGTTTGCACCTGCTTGGCTCCTACAAAACAAGGGTGAGTGCCCACCGGTCGGTAGTGACCGAGAGGGGCCTCCGATGGCTAAGTCAGTAACTGTCGGAGAGCAAAATAGAGAGAGAAAGTATCAAGAGCCAAAGTGAGATCTGACTAGCCTCTTCTATCCCGAGAAATGTACCTTTACCGGGTATATATAGCATGACCTGACTGGCGCCAAGAAACGGAAGCGTGTGATGCACACGGGGGGATCTCGGTGCTGATGTCAGTCCTAATGCTCTGATGGGCCATTGATCTGACCCGAGCCACGTCAACTGCTACCTGGACCGCCCCGTGTGCCCCCCCCACCAGAGGTCATTGTTCTCTGCCGATGCCGATGGTAGACCCCTCCGGCATGAGACCGCTCATCGGTGGAAGTTGTCCCTTCTCCCAGTGGGGAGTGGAGACGCAAGGCTTCCTTGACATCCAAATTGAACTACCGGGGGTTGAAGGAGACCGCATGGCCGGCCCGGCTTGGTTCCTTCGGGTGTGGTGAGATTGCTTAGGTTGCTAAAGGACACATGATGAACCGCCGGTCCTGTCCCTTAACTGTAGTGTTTGGCCGGAGATCCGTGAGGCCGGTGACCTTGGATTGCTCCGTGATGTATGAATTGGGTCCGGATTACTGGGCCGATCCAGATGGTGGGGTCCGGTCCAAGAGAGATATGGTCCGGCTACCATAGTTGAAGATAATCCCAGGGAATGACATGAATTATTACCAATAGTCCTTTGGGCTTACAGAATATCTAAAAGAGAAAGTACAAAAGTTACACCATTTGAGTTAGTATATGGACAAGCTGCAGTATTACCAGTGGAAATTAATATTATGTCCCATAGAATAGCTAGGCACTATGACCCAACAAGTTTTGATTTTGAAGAAGCAATGTAAAGAGAAATTGATGGACTAGAAGAGTCTAGATTGGATGCCTTAAATAATATGTAGGCTCAAAAGAAAAAACTTGAAAGGATTTATAATAAAAGAGTACATGAGAAATCATTTGCAGTTGGAGACCTAGTATGG
>NMUG010004273.1:0-14005 GCA_002855965.1 Monotropa hypopitys | reverse complement strand
TAAGGCACGATTAGTTGCAAAAGGTTTCACCCAAAAGGAAGGTATTGATTATTTTGATACCTTTGCACCGGTGGCAAGGATAGCTACAATTAGAGTATTAATTGCTTTAACTTCTATATATAAACTTAAAATTCACCAAATGGATGTTAAGACTGCATTTTTGAATGATGAATTGGATGAAGAGATTTATATGGAGCAACAAGAAGGTTTTGTTGTGAAAGGTCAAGAACATAAAGTTTGCAAGCTTGTCAAGTCACTTTACGAACTTAAACAAGCACCTAAACAGTGACATGAAACAGTCAGTTGTCCGTATCTTGAAGTATCTTAAAAATGCTACTGGACGTGGACTTCTCTACAAAGCATCTGCACATCTCCGCATTGAAGGATATACTGATGCTGACTGGGCAGAATTTTTAGCTGATCGTCGTTCTACTACAGGTTATTGCACCTTTATAGCTGGAAATCTTGTGACATAAAAAAGCAAGAAATAGTCAGTTGTAGCACAATCGAGTGCTGAAGCAGAGTATTGAGCAATGACTCATACCACTGGTGAATTAACCTGGTTGCGTACCTTCTACATGAGTTTGGGATTCCGGTTCATGATCCCACTCCATTATACTGTGATAATCAGGCTGCTATTCATATTGCCAACAATCCTGTCTTCCACGAAAGGACCAAACACATCGAAGCTGATTGCCATTTCATTCGATCAAAAGTGGAGTCTAAAGAAATATGCACACCATTTGTTCCTTCAGGCTCTCAACTTGCTGACATTTTTACGAAGGCTCTTTCCAAAACTTCAATCAACTCAATTTATTGCAAGCTTGGAGTATACGATGTATATGCTCCAGCTTGAGGGGGAGTATTGGAAATAAAATAAATAAATAGATTGATTGTAAATATATTAGATTGATTGATTGTAATTTAGGGAGATTGAGATTGATTGTAAATTAAGTAGGTAGATTGTAAATAATTCAAAATATATAGGTAGTATATTTTTCCTTTATTTCATTTCCTAAATTAACATGTACAAAGTTTATATATTGTGCCTCCTTGAGAGATTAATACATATCGAAAATCATTTCACAACAGGTCCCTTATTTTTCTTGTTCATAGCCTCAATAGTTTCCTCCTGTAAGCTAGCCAAACCCATGGCTTGAGAAATAGTTCTGGGTTGAAACATTTGGACCCCTCTCCTAACTTGCTCGGTTAATCCATTAAGAAAACAACTGATGAAAAAGTCCTCTGTGAGTCTTGTGGTTTTAGTAGCCAATTCCTCAAATTTTTCTTGATAAGATTTTACAGAAGTCCATTGTCCGAGTTTAGTCAACTGATCCGTAGCACCTCAAAAGCATTATCACCAAATCTAAGGAGTAAAACTCTAGAAAATTCAGTCCACGAACGAAAAGTATGTTATTTTTCATACCATCTATACCGGTGCATAACCGTATCTTCCATGTGTAGTGATGTTAAACTTAACTTTTGGGAATCCTCCATTACATTCAACTCAAAGTACTTTTCACCCAAAAAATTTAGGAAAGTCTATCTTTGGTTGAAAAGTTCTGTAATTCAGATGGGGGTTTAGTAAGAGTGGAGGTTGCTGGTGGGTTGGAGAAGAAGAAGAAGTTATTTTTCGAACAGACCCTCATATTTGGAGTTCAGAGTAGTGATCAACGGGGTGAGTCCCTCCATCGATTTCTTGATGCCTTCTAATGCTTCTGCATGTCGTTCAGTGTCTCTGCATTTCTTCGAATTGTGTCTTCCATGCATTTCATTTCTTGTGATCTCGTGTTTTCCGCCATTGTTCCCACAACCAAGAATCGACAGTTCTGATACCAATGATAGAGCTAGAACACCCCATGTGTTTGACAAAATGGAAAACAAGCTTTATTGATGTAATCTCTGGTAAATGAATTACAGAAAATTGTGGAGAGAGAGAAATTGTAACTAACTAACTAACTAACAGATAACTAACTAACAGTTGTGTAAACAATTAAAAGAGACTCCAATTCTTATCATATAGATAGCCCTGTTGTTTTGAAAACATGTATGCGTCGTTTATTTGGTACGCAATTTGTTTCCCTTTCTAATTAGAGCTATATCAATGTGATTTACTGGCTGACTTATTTGTCTATGCGTTATCTTTTACTCAAAGTCTCATTTATCAGATACCGTGGTGGAAGGCACTATTCTTTTTTTTTCCTGAAGATTGGGACATGATAACTGTGATCCATGCTTCATATCATCAGGGATTGATACAAATTGTTACTGCTACTTAGTGTTGGCTATAGGTCTTCTACCTAGGATTTATTGATTTTGGTTAGCTAGTTTTGTTATGGTTTAATTATGTTTTTGGCAGTCCCTGGTGAAAGGAATGGAGAGAAAGGGGGAATCATCAGAGGGTGACACAGACTATTCTGATGCCGTCCTTTCTCAGGTAAGTTTTTTTTTGGTTGGCAATTATGATCGAATAAATAATACCATAAAGCTAAGATAGTTTAACCGATAAGATATTTTTTGGTTCTTGTTTGCTGGTTTGGATCTTTGATTTATTGCAATTATGGTTTAAAATGCAGAATTATTTGTCCCCAAGTTCATTATGTGTATTATTTTGTTTTGTCTATGCATGGAAAATAATTTACGGATGAGTTTGAGGGAAAAAGTTACTTTGCTGATGTCTCTCTCTTCCTCTACTTCCGCTCTTTCCTGCAAGCAACTACCAAAACCCCTTACCTCTTAGTTTTGTTAGCTAGTGGTTTGGCACATGTCATCCACTCTATCATAATTTCATCTTTCCAACATTATTGTCGATCACATACGTCATCATCCATCGCCTCCATCATTTTCCAATACTTTTCATTTTGCACGAGTTGGACTTGATGATTTTGAACCATAAAGCACAGATACTCCTAATTGCTTGCTGTGTCCGTGTCGGACACGTATGTGACAATGACACTCGTGGATACGTAGTGGACATGCCATGTGGTGTGTCCAATAAATTATATTATTTTAAAGTCGGAAACACCTTGGGGACACCTCGGGGACACCCATGTCTCAACTTGGACACCGATGGAAACATCATAGATTAAGTTATAATACCGAAAGCTTATAATATTACGACAAAAGTGCGATCCTGGAGATTTTAGTTAAAAGGCATGAGCTCCCGTGCCTTATTTCAACTCAGAATGGATGTTTTTTTGCTCCATATGAGTTGTATTGCAATATTGAATCTTTTGAATATTGAAATGAATGTTTTTTGCTAATTAGAATGGTTGTATTGTTTTTATTGAATATTGTCGTATTGATTTTCATTTTTTCATTTAAAAAATATATTATATTATATTTATTTGGTGTGTCCACGCCGTGTCCGTGTTCTCAAATTTTTGTCCGTGTTCCCTATCGTATCCGTGTCTGTGTCCATGTTACATAGATTTTGATGGTCATTATTACCCATCTCCTTTTGCATCCTCGTCATTAATGGTTCTTCATAATTTTTAATGAATATGGAGTACACTTGCATCTCCCAAGTGCCCATGGTCATGGACGACCATGTTTAGGCTGAATTCCTTGCCTCCTTTTGAAGCCATTTTTTGATATTTTATTGTTCGAGAGAATAAAAAAGCAATGGAAGTTGGAGTTGGTTGTAGAATCAAAGGAAAAAAAATGATTTTGTTGACAAATAACCATTTGATCACTTGTCATGTTGCTACCCAACCAAATAAAGCAAATAATAATTTATCCACTTTTTTTTATCGTTTTATGGTTGAAGATCCCAGCCTATAGTGAAGGTAAAATGTCACCAAGCAAGGCCCATGCCTTATATGCTTTCCTTTACCTTATTTTCCCCTACTATTTTTAAGCATCACAACCTTTTTGTATTTGTGTTCTTATTTTTTGTTTGTGCATCTATGAGTGAAAACCAATGAAAATTAATTTAAGAATAGTGGAAGAAATTCATAACAGATCGTAAGATAATAACTGGAGACAGACTACTACGACACCCTGTATGTATGATGTATAAGCGCGTGAAGATATGCTATCACTAGCATCCCACATCGGAAATGTGGTAATAACAAAATGCATCAGTGAGCTTATAAAAGCACCATTCATGCATATCTAGGTGGTAATTGCCCCGTGCCCTGTACAAATTTTAGTATAAACCTTTTTAACTAGCCTAGGTTGGTGTAAGGGCCACAAAATTTAAGTAGTCCAACTGGGAGTTCTGCACTGGTTAAGACTTGAGAGAGATTCCATATATGTGCATGTGGGTACAAAATGAAAGCTCTTCCTTTTCTTTTTGTATTTATCCCACATTGATAGGGAACAAGAAGTTTCTACAAGGGCAAGTCTATGAAAGCACGCCCCTTACAACAATTTCCTTTCGATAGGGACGTTGAGCTAGATCCTCTAATATGCATGAATGCAACAGGCAAAGGAAAAATGGTAAGCCTGTAACAAGATTTTAGACGAAGATGATACTTTGCCTCTCCATCTTTTTTTTACTTGGATTGAATGTACACTGTCCCACCAATTGGAAGGAGGCCCTTTTGATGTGCATGCAGAATCATTGCAACGAAAGGAGTCGAAGGACGACCGAGTAACTGTGGTAGAATTGATTCGAACCCCCATATAATTTTGTGCTTTGTAGGTGACGTGTCATGTTCTCTCCTATAATTATTTGTGCACAGATCAAGTGGCATTCATTGTTTTACAACTATAGTAGTATTTGCATACCATCAAAAAGCAATCATACGGAATTGATTTGATTTAATTTGTTACCTGTTAGTGCGATAACCCATTTATAGTCATCATCGTGAGAATTGTTAGAATTGTTGAAGTAGTTGTTGGAGTTCGACCAAAGCAGACCACCATGCTGTAGTGCTCGGCTTTAGCGAGGGTAGGTGTATGTGGATTGTCTTCTCATACTGATGGGCTTTGGGTCACATGCTTTGGGTGTTGAGGTATGTGGCTCCAGGGGTGGCTGGGGGGCTGTGGCAATGAGGAAGGGAGGGGCATGGGCAAAAATGACTTTGTAAGCTATTTTCCATTCATGAATTTATAGGAAACATTTTAATTACACGAACTAATTGGTAATTTTTCGCCGATGTTTGCCTCGACTGTAATAATCCCTTTCATTTTGTTGGCGAGGCATCATTTTTGCGTGTTTCTTATCTGAAATACATAAAAATGGTTTATTTCTGATGTAAATGTGAGGACAGCACTTTATTTCATATTACGGTCGTAGAGGAAAAGGAAGAAATTTAGTGTGCAATGGGCTGAAATTGCTGGTAAGGAACAGAGGGGGGAGGGGTGGATGCTTTTGATGGATTAAGTTCAACAACTTTCTTTGGAATAAAGTAATTCATGGAAATTGTCTTTTTCCAGGCATCAAAGAGAACGGGCACAATTTACCATAGCCTGTTGTTGAGGCATGATTTTTATTTTATGTGCCTGATACTTGGATTATTCTCAGTGTGGAGCTTTGGAGTCGGATTGAGTAGCGGAGCCCTGATACTTAGATAATGTCTGTGTTCAATAATATTATTACGAGAAGAAGGTAGTACCATGTTAACTGCCCCCAGATTTTTTTTAGCAGGGACATACTGAACTGGTAGAGTTATTTTTTCAACTTTTTGATAGTGTTTCCATGATAGAAGAGCTCAAGCATATGAGGCATGTTTTTTTAACGTGACGTTCTTTCTCCTTCTTTGAGATACATAATTTGGCCCTTTTCTCGTTATCTTCTAGGTACGTCGGTTAGCGGCGGAGGTCCGGCAACTGGCCTCAGCAAGACAGATAACTGTTCTAAATGGGAATTCTGGCCAAATTGGTATCTCCACTATATTTGATAATCATATTTCTTTCTTCTCTTTATCTACGGAGTGTCAAAGTTTCTTAATTTTCACTATACTTTTTCCTTTCGGACGATGCTCTTTTCTGGTTGATTTTACATCTCCTGTTGTTTGTCTTCAGGTAATGTCTCATCTCTTGTAGTGCCAGCCGCTGCATTGGGAGCATTGGGTTATGGATACATGTGGTGGAAGGTAGTGTAACGTTTTAATGGTATTCCCTAGTGTCTATTCACTGCTTCTATTCTTGTATCCTCGGTTGTTCTCTCATTATATGCGCATCTCTTTTAGTTCCTCTTTTCTTTCTCAATGCTTCCTTATTTTTTTTTTTATTGTCAAAATAAAAAGAAGAGCATGTTGACATCACCGTATATCTTATTATATTGTGAATATTAATTTCTTTTCAACAGACTAAAATTTTCACTTTCTTTTTCATTGATAAAATTTTAGGGTCTTTCATTCTCCGATCTTATGTATGTAACAAAGTGTAACATGGCATCTGCTGTGTCAAACTTGACAAAACATCTGGAACATGTCTCCGAGGCTCTTGCGGTAAGTTCCAGTCTTTTTTTTTTTCTTGAATCTTCTCCGTTTTCAATCCTCGAATTTGCATTCTAAGAGGAGCTAACCTAGTAAAACAGTCAATTTGGATTAACACATGGCTCCCTTCTATATTGATGATGGAGCACGGGGGAATGTTCATTCACTTATTTCTTCTTCCCATTTTTGTCAGGCCATACATGGTAGTAGTTGCTATTGTTTTATCCTAAGCACTTGTGAGAGACCTCTCCCTTTTGTACCTTTCAGTTACAAATTAGACCTACAAATTTCACCTCAAAGAACGATCGTAGAACATAATTTTTTTATTGCCAAATGTTATCTCCCAAATTTATCACAGACGGAGCTGGGATTAAGTCTTCATGGTTTGTCACATTTGTCTATTCACCAAATTTTTGTTTACGGTTAGTGCCATCAATATTTGTTTTTTATTTTTAAAACACATACTCAGAATATCACCATTAGTGAATGATATATTTATGTTCTTACTCTTCCCTACCCAAATTCTCTCCGTGTTTCATCCCTCATTGATGTCTTACATTCATCTCTCTGTGTTTCATCCCTCATTGATGTCTTACATTCATCTCTCTGTGTTTCATCCCTCATTGATGGCATTCATCTCTCTGTGTTTCATCCCTCATTGATGGCCTTTGCATTTAAGCACTAAATGCAAAGGCCACCCAAGAAATGCTCTTAGTCATCAATGAAATCCTATATGGGGCTAGTGACTGGTGGTAGTGCCCACGAGGGAGTGTTGCATATGGAATATAATTGGTACAGAAAATACGCATGACTATGGAATGGATTCAAGATGTATTCTAAGTGGCATTTGGTGTGAGAATATTAGATTGTAATTAGATAGGTGTATCTTCGTTATTTTATTTCCCTTTTGAGAGATTTATGTGTATCTCTCTAATTAGGAGTATTTCTTTGTATAGATATTTCCATAGGAGTTATTTCCTTTCTCATGTTTTGTATAGCTCTATATATTGATGTAAAGTGTAAGAGATTATTAATTCAATACAATATTTTCTCTCAATTGTTTTATGGTATCAGAGCCAAAAATATAATATTTTGGCTTTAGGTTACATCTGTCGTCCCTCTCCATCTATCTCCTTCTCAGATTAGGGTTCCACAACCCACAACCATCTCTCCAAGCCGTCGTCCCTCTCCATCCCTTGATCTATCTCTCAGATTAGGGCTCCCCTTGATCAGAGCCTTCTCTCTCGATCAGGTTCAACTTCTGCCTTGGACGATCAGTACTTGATCGGTCCCTTCTCTCTCTACATAAAATCCTTCCACCATAAACAGATCTCTAACCATCAACCTGGTACTTCAACAAACCCGCCCTCAAGACCAATCCGACCACCGTCGAGACCACCGTCGGCGAGCCTCCGACCACCGACAGCAATTTGCCAATCCCCGACGATTCCTTCGGTGAGTGCTCAGACCTCTGACAACGTCCGGTGTACATCTTCTGTCTCAAATCTTTGAGTCCGTCCAACATCCTCTGAGTCCGGCGAACCTCTTCTGGTGTTCAATTCATCCCTAGCTCTGTCTCAGATCTCTGAGTCTGTCCAACCTCCTCTGAGCCCCATTCCCGTCCAGATCTGACCCGACTTGACAGATACAACCAGATCAGACCCAAACCAAACAGATACGCACAGATCTGATCCGACACCACTGCCGCCGTCCAGGCTCATCACCGTCACCATTCAGACTCAGATCCACCGTTTGCTGCCCCTGCTGCGACCTCGCCCAGCCTCGCCCTCTGTCATTGCCTCTGGATCAGCCACCATTATCTCCAGCAGTCACCTCCGCCGCCGCCATCATCACCCTCGCCAGACTTCTGTAACAGCAACTCTCTTTGCTATCTTGGTATTTTTTCTATAACAGCAATCATTGATCTCTCTCGATCCGCTCTCTCGCTAGCCGCCGCTCACCATTTCTGCGTGAGCCACTTCCTTTGATGACATCGCCACCATCAGTAGGGTTTTGCAGTAGGGTTTGCTTTGTTAAAACCACTAGTAGGGGTTGCTGTGTTGTCACCGCCATCAGTAGGGTTTGCTCTCTGACTTTTGGACAGATTTAAGGCTCTGTTTCTAGACTTGTTCCGAGATTCTCTGATGCATACTATTAGTGCTCAACTGGCTCAACTTCAGCAGAACACAACCTCTTCTAAAACAATGATATCAAGATCCTCAAGTTTGCTTGGTTCTCTGTCAGGTATCCCTACTGCTGTTTGGATTTTAGATTCTGGTGCTTCATTTCATATGACGCCTCATCTATCTCTTCTGTAAAACTGTATCCCGCCATCTTCCCTTATAACTATACGTACAACTAATGGTTCTCCCTTATCTGTTGTATCTATTGGATCTATTTCCATGACAGAGTCCTCAGTGGTGTTACTTTCACACGTTCCTTATGTTCCTCAACTATCTGTTAATCTTCTATCCATTAGTCAGTTGGATGCTTCAGGATTTGACATTCTTCTTCTATTTGTTTTGTGCAGGATCGGAAGTCGGTGGAGCAGATTGGAAATGACGTAGGGTTGGTGACCTCTATGTGGTGGAGAGCCTACATATTGACCCTTCCTCTACTCCAGCAGCTTTATCCTCATTCCAGTTAGACAACTCTTCTAGCCCGTTCTTTCTTTGGCATGCTAGGTTAGGTTATCTGTCAACCGATCGCTTACGTGTCTTATCTCAGTATGGTGTTTTAGGTAAAGTATCTTCCACTGATATTTCTGAGTGTCAAGGATGTAAACTTGCAAAAATGACAGCTTTATCATTTAACAGAAGTACTTACAGATCCATTTCTCCCTTTTCTATTGTTCACACTGACTTATGGGGACCAGCTCCGGTTGCCACTAAAGGTGGTTCTATTTATTGTCTCTTTTGTTGATGATTATTCTTGATTCACATGGGTCTACCTCATGAAACATAAATCAGATATCTATGAGATCTATCGGTCTTTCCAGTCCATGGTGACCACTCAGTTTTCTTTCACAATTAAAATTCTTCGGTTTGATCTGGGTGGTGAGTATACAAAAGGTGCATTTATTGATTATTTGTCATCTCTAGGTACCATATATCAATTCTCTTGTAGTGGCACTCCCGCTCAGAATGGTCATGTTGAACGTAAACATCGTTATCTCCTTGAGACTGCTAGATCCCTTCTTCTCTCTGCAGCTGTTCCCAGTTGTTTTGGGGTGAAGCAATACTCACTATTGCATTTCTCATTAATCGTATGCCCACTCCACTTCTGTCTGGAAAACCCCTTTATGAGGTATTATTCTCTACCACCCCCAATTACTCGCTTTTTCGAGTATTTGGTTGTGCATGTTTTGTTCTTCTTCCAAAACAAGACCGTACTAAACTCAGTGCTCGATCTACTCTCTGTGCCTTTCTGGGCTATAGCACCACCCAAAAGGGATATCACTGTTTTGATCCTGTGTCTCAGCGTCTCTATGTCTCTCGACACGTTGTATTCCTTGAGCGACTTCCCTATTATCAGCTTCCCTCTCCCTCTCCCTCTGTCTCTAAACAGGAATTACTATCCATTGATCTTTTTCCAGATGAATTCACCTGTGACGAGTACATAGCTATTGTTCCTACTGATCATATGCCTACTTCAAATACATCCTCTCTTGCACCACAAGCTCCCCCTACTTCATATGCCTACTTCAGATACATCCTCTCCTGCACCACCAGCTCCTCCCCTTCTGGTCTACTCACGTCGTCGACCATCAGCACCATTAGATCCTATCCTGCCCCTACTGCCTCTGTGGACTCTGATCCTGCTCCCCGACGCTACCCACTTCGTGATAGGCATCATGTGCAAAGGTTGGGTTTTTCTAACACGTGTTTTTCAGTTTCTCACTGTACTGCTTTATCTTCTATACATTCTTATTCTGAGTCTCAGTCTTATAAGGAGGCCTGTCAGGATCCTAAGTGAGTCATTGCTATGGAAGAAGAGCTTTTTGCTCTTGCCAAGACTTATGATGAGAAAAACAGGGAGTCACACACACGATTGAGAGAAAAAAAAACACTTGTATATATCCACAAATACACAATGAAAAAACCTCTCAGAGAGGATACCCCTCACTCTCTCTGTGTTCCACACAACACCTTAATCTGTTTTTGTTTTCTCACCCCCTCTACACTCACCCTCACACAAACACACATATATAATATTACCAAAACACACAGACGGGAAACCAAAAATGGTTTGGGCGGGAAACAAAAGTTTGGGAGGAACCCAACAAACACCCCCTCCGACCAAACTCGAACAAGGATCCTTTGCACCCCCTCCACCGAGTGCCTTGCACCCCCCATGCGGGGCGCTCCACCAAGAATCAATGCCTCCCAAGTAATGGTGACATCGTCGCTCCACCTGGATCGTCATCACTAATGTCATCTCTTGAATCCACAAAAACCGCTAGCTTGTACAGTTCTCCAGTCATTCTCCCCTCAAGAATGCCGCGGTCCCCTTTGCGCACATGAAGAAAACCATCCCTAGTTGAGAAGGTATACCCCTTCTCGTCAAGCACCCCAATAGAGATTAGATTCTTCCTTGCTTCTGGTACATGTCGAACATCCGGAAACCTCACATGCTTCCCGTTCGGCAAACGAAACCTTACAACCCATTTGCCGACAATGCGACTCCTTGGGCCATTAGCCATCCAAATGGTTCTTCCATCTATCGCCTCATAACTCCAAAACTCCTCTTTGTCCCCGCAAACATGAAATGAGCATCTGGAGTCTAGTACCCAATCCTTCTCCCCTACATCCGTAGACTCATTCATGGGACACAAAAGATCACCTTCATCGTACACCACTATCGTACTCTCATCCGATTTGCATTTGAGCTTGGGGCAATTCCACATCATATGCCCCTCCTCCTTGCAATAATGGCAAGTGAATCCACGACCTCCTGCCTTCTTAAACTTGAGGCAATTTCGTATAGTGTGCCCTTCCTCATGACAATGAAAGCAAGTGACTTGGACATCCCCGTGACCACGAGCTCCACCACGGCCGCCACGTCCACCTCCACCGTATCCTCGACCTCTATGTTGACCACCGCCTTTATGTAATTTCCCTCTTCCTTGGTTCTTTCCTCGTCCTCCGCTTGCAATCATTGCTTGCCTATCCTTAATAGTTTCCCATTTCCCCTCATTCCGCCGTGTTTCTTCATTGAGCAAGGCCTCCTTGACCATAGACATCGATACCTTCCCCTCCGGTGCGGAGTTGCCAAGAGAGATCACAAGCATGTCCCAATCATCATGTAAGGAACTAAGCAATAATAGGGCTTGCAATTCATCATCAAGCTTCAATCCCGCACTACCAAGTTGATTTACAAAGTTTTGGAACTCACTAGAATGTGTAGCAACCGATTTCCCGCTCCTCAATTTCAAGTTTACACGTCTTCTCATCAGCAATGCCTTATTCTGAGATGTTTTCGGTTGATATATGCCTTTCAAAGTCTTCCACAAATTATAAGTATCGATCTCCTCGGATACATGATAGAGTACCTCATCGGATACAAATTGTCGAATCAACCCCAAAGCCCTCTGATTTAATTTTTTCCAATCGTCCGTCTTTATCTCTGTTGGTTTGACCCCCAAATATTCCAACGGATCGTATAAATCCTTCCACAACAATAAATCCACCATTCGCGATTTCCAAATCGAATAATTTGAAGACGTCAATTGAACCATACTACTCATACTAGCATCCGACATCTTACTTAGTCCACAATAAGCAAGAACAACCAATATACGATGCTCCAACAATCACCAAAGTGCCGAAAATGTAAAAAAACGCCAATAAAAGGCACTTACAAGTGATGTCCGAGTCAAACCGAGCCTTGAAACCCCAAAAAAGCTTGAACCGGACTTCAAACCCCTTGAACCGGCCCAAAAAACACAAGAATCGGTCTCCAAACCCACTGGACCGGGCAGAAAATCCTCCGAACAGCCGTGAACCGGTGCAAAACCTCCTGAAATCAACAGAACCGGACAAAAACCTGGACTGTTTTGGTCTAAAACCTGCTGAACCATAGTTATTTGGGGCGCGAGACGCAACGAGGCGCAAAGGGTCTTCTGGGGTCTAGGCGCGAGGCGCAAGGCGAGGCGCGCGCCTTATGAACGTGAGGCGCACTAAGGCATAAAGACACAAAAAAAATAGTATACAACAATATTTTTCATTCTAAATATCAAGGCAATAAGTAATATGATAAATTAAACAAAACCACAAATTTGTCATCAATATTAGACAAGGATATGTATTATCAATGATCATAGGCTCTTTTCCTGTAGCTTGCACAGTAGCGCCATTCACATTGGTATCAGTCGACATTTTGCTGAAAACAACAAACACAGTGTTAGTGAAACGTCATCACTAATTTATCGACATGAATATTACAGCATAAGTGTAACTTTAAACGTATATGCCCTTTACGGCTTAGTGCAGACTGACTTAAAACCATATTTTTTCATCCAACCTCATCCATGTATTTTCCTCCAATTGGAAAACAGACAGTACATAAGGCGCGCGGAGAGCAGGGAGAGAGAAGAGTGGGAGAGCTGAGAGAGTCGCAGAGAGGAGAGAGCAGAAAGTGTCGGGAGAGCAGGGAGAGAGAAGAGTGGGAGAGCAGGGAGAGTCGCAGAGAGGAGAGAGCAGAAAGTGTCGGGAGAGCAGGGAGAGAGAAGAGTGGGAGAGCAGGGAGAGATCCAAAAACCCTAGGGTTTTTTAAAAACGCATAAGGCGCGCGCCTCGGCGCCTCACACGCGCCTTGCGCCTCAGAGCCTAGGCGCGCCTCCCCCGCGCCTCTTGCAAGTCGCCTCGCCCCAGCCCAGACAGGGCGCCAACCCCGCGCCTCGCCGCGCCTCGCGCCTAGGCGCGCGCCTAGGCATGCCTTTTACAACTATGTGCTGAACCGGCACCAAAACCACAAAAACTAAGAGAAATGGGGCTGGAATGGACCGAACAGCAAAGAAATACCTCAAACCGGACCAGAAATGGTCTGAACCGGGCCGAAAAACTAAAAACTGACCTCAAAACCCTCTGAACCGGCTGAATATATCAAGAACCCGCCAAAAAACGCCAGAACCGGTCTGAAATGCGCTGAACCGGTCCAAAGTCCACCAGAACCGGCCTCAGATGTAACGACCTAGAATTTTAAATGTGATTTTTTTAAATGAAAATGTATTTATTTTATAATCAATAAAGGTTGGGGTTTGATAGATGATAATCTAGCGATTTGGAGTGGTAAGGACCTCCGGTTTTGGGTTGGTATGATTTTTGGGTTGCTCTGGTAATACGCCGAGGGCGTTCGAGGCCCATTACGACCCCGATATATTCTGAAAATTGAAATTCAGTATTCATGAAAGTTGTAGATAATTTCATTAGGAATCCAACACAACTTGAATCGTCTCAATCGGAGTTCGTATGAAAAAGTGATGTCCGATTTACCTCGCAGCAGTTTTTTCTCTGGTTCAGCGAAACTGGTTATCGATAACCAAGGATTTCGGGTTATCGATAACCCAACCAGTTCAAGCCAAAAACCCGAGAACTCAGTTATCGATAACTAGGGAT
>NMUG010004272.1:0-14006 GCA_002855965.1 Monotropa hypopitys | reverse complement strand
TCGAGCTGTCGAACAGAAGTTTTAAGGGTCTAGATTGCTTCGGTCTGAGCCAAAGGATGGCTACCGAGCAAGCTTTAGTGCGGCCAAGTCATTGAATGGACTTGCCGAACACAGGAAAGCATAGCTCTATGATAAAGCACAAAGAGAGCCAAGGCCACAGCTCCAAAAAGAACCAACTGCTAGCACAAGCTCCAATCCACCTGTAAGAGAAACCCTGCAGTACAATTCTGGAAAAGAGAGAGAAAGGAGGGTCTGAGCAAACCACGGCTCAGTGAGGTAACAACTAACGACTACAAAGTATGCACGAGCGCATTCGACCCTAATTGCCACAAACAAAGGTAAGTAATGTCATGGAGAAGGCACAACATACGCACACACCCAAGTAACGTGAAACTAGGAGTATCTCCAAAGTCTGACAAATAAAGTGTCACCTCAAATTACAAACGAAATTTCCCATACAAGTACTATGACTAGAGAACTCTACTAAGGGACACGCGAACGTCGATACTTGATCACACCTGCTCCCAAAACCGTGGTCGAGACACGACCAACACCTACAATTACTCGCAAGGAACCCAACACCAAGTCTTCTCATCATTCCCATCATTCCCATCATTCCCATGTTCATTATCAACGTTTTAGATTCACATGATTGTAGTTGATATTGAATATTGGATTTACACGTTTTATCACTTTCTCCCACATTGGCTCACCCAAGGGGCACAACAACATTTACCATCACAAGGTCATCACTTTATTCCAATATTCATATCCGACCGACTCCTAAACAAGCGAGTCTCCAAACTCCCCAAGATAAGGGCGAGTAAATCACATGTGTTAAGATTTGTTCTAGGATCTCGCCTGCCAGCGTATCCAGTATATTCCGAAACTTTTGAGAACTCGTATCTCCCACCTATGGCCAAAGGATCTTATTCCTAGATCATCACCCATCAATGATATCTAGTGATTCCACGACTTCAAGGGAACGCGTATCTCCTACTTAACACGACAAACGGACTTGGGCATGAACCATCGAAGTCAAATCCACACTTTATACTTCATTATTCCACTAGTGAGTTTTTGTGAATGATTGAAGATTGACTAAGGGTGGTCCTCGTGAGATCCATCCCTCATATTGGAAATTCATTGCATTCATTAATCACATTTCATTGGGGCCAAACCCACCATCTTCTCATATTTCCACCATCCACCCAATGGTAAGAACAACACCCTCCACAAGGTTAAACTCTCGATCAAGCCATACAATGATCATGACGAACAACGCTAGACTAACACCAAATTCCATCATACCTCGCATTCTCGTAAACATTGTAAGGATTCAAGTAAACCAATACACTCCCAAATATTTACTACTATGATTCTACGCGGTCGACACACTCAAATTCCACCTCAAAGCCCATTCGGGCATTTCATCAAACACTTGGCGCATATACAATTCTAAGGGTAATTCTCAATACATAAGTTAGACTCTCCACCTCTATACCACTTCAAAACCAACACAATTTCCCTAGGCTAGTCTGACACCAATTAATCGAATGACAACATCGCGACTACGCACCCAATGCCACGAATCGAACTACAAATGATACGACTACGCATAAGGGAAATTAACAATCGATACGATGAAGCATGAACTGGAAATACGCACACCCATGCACACAATGTAGGAGTTAAGAGTTACCCACCGAAGCAATCGCCGGAAAGTCGTCAGAGAGGCCACCGGAGTAATCGCCAGAAAATGCCCAACACGATCTGAACCCGTCAACGCGAAGCTCTCGTCGCAACCTACAATGTTCAACCATTATAAAATGGAGGAGACCAACTATAGGATCAAGAGAGGAAGATACATACCGTTCCAAGACGATCTAAATCCGTCAACGCGTAGCCTTCAATGTCCCCATCGTCGTTAATACTTCGAGTTTTGCCCGAAACTCCATGGATGGAGGGCTAAGGAGGAGAGAAGTGAGAGGGAGAGAGGAGGGAGGTAGTGAGAGGGAGTGTTCTGCAGAAAAATGGCATGGAATGCCCTAGAATTGTGCCCAAGCCATATATATATGACCCCACACGAAAATACCATTTTGCCCTTAATGACATTTCGCAGAACACAGGTGCACCAATGCAAGCCTGATCTGCACCGGTGCAAACCCCCATTGCACCGGTGCATCAATCGATGTAAACCTTTCTGCCTCAAATCCGAACCTTAGTGCACCGATGCAAACTCCATCTGCACCGATGCAAACCATCCTTGCACCGGTGCAACCCTACTTGCACCGATGCAACCCTAAACAGAACCTATGGGAATCACTCTGCACCGGTGTACCAATTACCTGCACTAGTGCAACTGCTTCAAGAAGGAGGCAGTGCACTCTGGACAATACCTGCACTGGTGCAACTCCAACCTGCACCGGTGCAACTGCACCAAAACTAAATAAAAATTGCAGATTGGTTCCAAGGCTATCCCGGATGCCTTGGGCAAACACCAAACCAAAGGAAGAGGTTCTACGGAATTTCCAAAGGATAGATTTACACTCGAATACGATAAAACGAATATATAATTCGCAATAAAATTTACGGAGTGTGACACCTTACTCACCTCAGCAGAATGGGATTGCTGAGCGTAAGAACCGTATACTAAAAGAAATGATGAATGCCATGTTGATAAGTTCTGGAGTATCTCAGAACTTATCGGGAGATGCTATCTTAACCGCAAATTATCTTTTGAATAAGGTACTACGCAAGGATAGTGAGAAGTCTCCTTATAAACTATGGACTAGAAGAAAACCCTCATATAAATACTTACGAATATGGGGTGCTTAGCCAAAGTTGTGATACCTCCTCCTAAGGCGGTAAAAATCGGTCCAACGACAGTTGATTATGTGTTTATTGGATATGTACAAAATAGTAGTGCATAAAGATTTCTGGTACATTGTTCAACGATAAATGATATACACAACAACACAATTATGGAATCAAGGAATGCATATTTCTTTGAAGATGTGTTTCCTTGCAAGACTATCAGTCTTGAAAATTTGGTTAAAAAAACTAGAGACACAAGTGTCCCTGAGAGTTCAAATCATCACGAGGATGAATAAGTAGAGGAGCTTCGAAGAAGCAAACGTGCCAGAACTGGGAAGAGTTTTGGTCCTGACTTTCTAACATACTTGATGGAAGGTGATCCAAGCACCTATAAGGAAGCCATGTATTCTCCTGATGCTCCTTTATGGAAAGAAGCAATCAAGAATGAAATTGATTTTATTTTACAGAATCATACTTGGGAATTAGTAGATCTTCTACAAGGAAGCAATGCTTTCGGTTGTAAATGGATCTTCAAGAGAAAGATGAAAGCCGATGACACTATTGATAAATACAAAGCCAGGTTAGTAATCAAAGGATATAGGCAAAAAGAAGGCCTTGATTACTTTGATATGTATTCCCCTGTTACGAGAATAACTTCCATCCGAATGATACTTGCTATAGCAGCACTACGCAACTTGAAAGTACATCAAATGGATGTGAAGACGGCTTTCCTTAATGGAGATTTACAAGAAGAGATATATATGGAGCAACCTGAGGGGTTCTCCACTCCAGGACAAAATGTAAAGATGTATAGACTTGTCAAATCCCTGTATGGATTAAAACAAGCACCAAAACAATGGCACGAGAAATTTGACAGTGTCATGCTTTCAAGTGGATTTAGGATAAACGAATGCGACAAGTGTGTCTATGTTAAGGATACTAAAGATGGCTATGTCATCTTATGTCTTTACGTTGATGACATGCTTATTGTCGGAAGTACCGATAAGATGGTTAAAGCCACTAAGAACTTTTTGAACTCTAAGTTCGACATGAAAGATATGGGCCTGACAGATGTGATTTTGGGAGTAAAGATTACACGAATTGTCACGCCCCAGATTTTCAAACCATTTTTTTTGAATAACATTAAAATACTATTGTTTACAAATGGGGACACGAGCATGGATCACTATCATTAAACAAAAGTCTACAAACCAACCACATCCCATTACAAGTTTACCGAAAATCCGAGAGTGAATGCGGAAATATCAAACCATAGAATAGGTAGAATAGAAGGTAAAACAAAATTTAGTTATTACATGCCATAAGGTCAAATAACCCACAAACCGGGTATTTTAATTAAACAGTACATGAGGTCCAAAAGATGCTGAAACTTTCTAAAAACTCAAGGAGCTTCAAGGTCCTCCACCATTGGTTTCTTATTTGCAGAACCTTTAAAAAAAGAGCGTAACTTTAATTTAATGTTCCTAAGCATAAATTTGAAAAGCCCCAATTTTTACAAAAACCCTAATTTTGACTTAGTTTGACTAATTTGGGGAAATTGTCAATTGAGCTTGGAAATGTTAAATTGAAGCCTTTAATACTTAGTTGGTGCATTGACACCCTATAAAATGTTGAGTTTTGGCCTTTGGCCCTAAAATTGGAAATTCTTGGAAAATGGGAAGTTGAATTCAATTGTGATTTAATATAGATTTCGATTCACGAGTTGGCTATACCTTATGGGATTTTGATCCCCGGGATACTTGGTCCCTGGACGTTATACGTTCACGACATTGCGCAATGGGGGTTTGTTTGGACCCTCCCGTTGAGTCAGAAAATTCTAGGAAATATACGATTAGACTGTTGACGAGCTTCTAATTCGGAACTTAATAGCCTAAACTTATTTATAATGGTTTGACCTTATTTTAATAAGGAATTGGGAAATATCTATGGAAAACCCTTATCTTGATAAGGTGTGTATTTTAACACAACTATTGGTTATAATGGAAGTTGAAATCAAATGGCTCCTTGAAACTACTTGTGGAAAGCTTACTCACACTTGATGATCTTTTAGTGGAAACCTATCGGGCTCTTATGCATGTATAGCATTTTCCCTTTCTTTACATTTATTTTATAACCATGCACTCCTACTGTATATATTATTGGTTTAGATTTCCTCTACTAGGCAATTGCCTAACCCTCTATTTTTAGGTAAGGACCACGTGGCATAGTTGGAGGTGGAGCTCCAAGGATTGAAGAATTTGAAGAATTCCTTGATTGTAATGCACTTTAATTATTTTCTGCACTTTAACTTTCATTTCGGGTACCCAGTTTGTAATATTTAAATTAGATGCATTTACTCTTCACTTATGGTTTGGGCATGTGGCTTGACATGGATGTGATGTTGGTGTTTTATGTTGTAGTGTTTTATTTGAAATGCTTTAATATCTTCTTTCAAAAAAATGGTTTAAATTTCGCGGCCGTTACAATTGATATCAGAGCTTTAGTTTCGAAAACTTAAGGACTTTGGGGAGACGCATAGTCTCACTGGGTGCATCGTGTGACTGTTGCATTATATTTTGGTATGATTATACATATGTGCTTGGGCATTGATTGTTTGCATGCATTGCATAAGAGCCGATATGAAAATTTTAAAGCAAATGAATGGTAAAGGTCTATTCTTAGAGTCCTTCCCTGTTGTTGGTGGTTCAGGGTGTTTGACCCTTGTTGAAGGTCATTTGGGATGTTCTTTCTGGATTTTATAGTTGTTGGTGTTTGTTTCGAGTCTTGAATCGGTATTCCAATCTAGTTCAGTAGTTGTTATTGGTAACTTGTTAGTGGTCGGTTGGACTTCTTTCTTCTTACGATAATCCTCAATCTCTTCCTTTATCTTGTAGTTCTATGGCTAACCGTCGTGGTCGTGGACGCCGTGTGATTCAGATTCCTGATGAGGGTAGCAAAGAAGTCAATGGCCTACCCAGAGATGTCCAAGGCATTGCTCAACCTGAAGGGGTCATTCCCGGAGGGATGGCAAATGCTGGTCAATTCATCCGGGACATCGCTACTGCTGTGGTTAAGGCTAGCCGAGGAGTTGTTATGCCTAGAGAGAATGCTCCTAACAGTATCTCTGAGTCACTTCGGGAGTTTCGTCGCATGGATCCACCTAAGTTCACTAGTGAAGGCGACCCTATTGAAGCTGATCATTGAATGACAGAGATCCACAAGATCTTTGAGATCCTTGAAATCACTGACAATAAGGTTCGTCTCTCACTTGCCTCATACCAACTAGTTGGGGAAGAAACTGCTTGGTGGACATCGATTGTGGAAGCACGGAGGGATGCTCTTCGGGTCCTTGCCAGTACAAATCCTCAGGCCATTATCAACCCTCTTGGAACCATGACTTGGGCTGATTTTAAAGCCCTCTTTGACAGTCAGTATTTTCTTGAATCTTTTCGCGATGGCCTCTATAAGCAGTTTGAGAGACTTATGCAGGGGACCATGTCAGTAACTCAGTATGCCATCAAATTCCAGTCTCTATCTCGGTTTGCTCAGGATTGGGTCTGTTCAGAAGAGAAAAAGTGTAAGTGGTTTGAGCGAGGTCTCCACCCTTCTATCCAGCATTTCATCATGGGTCACCGCATTCGGGCCTTCGCTGATATAATGGAATGTGCAAGACTTATCGAGTCAAAGAAAGAACCATCTCGTGAAGTTAAAATTTGGGAACCTAGAGGCCAATCCTTCGGTTCTAGTGGTTCCTCAGGCAGCTTTGGAAAGAAGAGATCGCGTGAGCAATCACATTTCTCTAAGTGGAAGAAGCAGCAAGTTAACCCCGGTCAACTTGGTATTTCTTTCTGAACTCAAGTTGTCTGCCACCGATGTAATCAACCTAGACACTATCGTAATGAATGCCCTCATGCTACTTGCTATGATTGTGGCCAAGCCGGTCATGTCTCCAAATTCTGTCCCTCTAAGGGTATTGAGCACAGTGAGGCAGGGTCCGTCTAAAAGCCTCGTCATGTTCAGCCATACCAACAGCAGCAACATTTTCAGACCGCTCCAATTCCTTCTATCCAGAGCTCTAGGCCTGACAGAAAGGGTCCTTCGGGACCAAGGCAGTCTTCCGGTCAGCACAGTGGAGCAGGGCGTGGCCAGATGACTTAGGGTTGAGTGTATGTTGTTCCATCTGTTGCTCCTCGGTCTTCTGTTCAGCAGCCAGAGGCATCTGTTATACGCGGTAACATTCTCATTTACAATTCTTGGGCAACAGTTCTTATTGACTCTGGTGCATCTCATTCTTTTCTGGATTTATCATTTGCGTCTGCTTTGGGATTAGAGTTGGAGGCCCTTGATCCTCCTATGTTGGTGGAATAGGCCGTTGGAGGCCACATCCCCTTAAGTTATTTTCGCCGATAGTGCGAGATGACAATCGCTGACCGACATTTCTCTTTCGATCTCATCTTGTTAAACATGTTTGGGTTTGATGTCATTTTGGGCATGGATTGGCTATCCACCCATCATGCCACTATAGAATGTTTCCTTCATTGTGTCCTGATTCAAGCACTAGAAGGAGATTTCTTCTATTTTATTGGTGATCGTTAAAATCCTATCGAGTCAACTTTTTATGATCCAAAGGAACGTGGTTCCATTTTCTGTTTGCTCGCCAGTTTGGCTTTGGATGACGACGTCTCTGAATACCAAGAGTTACCGGCCGTAGTTTGTGACTTTCCTGATGTGTTTTCAGAGGAGTTACCAGGTCTACCTTCCGAAAGGGAAGTGGAATTCTCTATTGACCTCATTCCTGGATCTGCTCTTATTTCCATTCCACTATACCGATTTGGGCCTACCAAATTGAGGGAATTGAAGTCCCAGATTGAAGAGTTAATTGAGTTGGGTTCTTCTCCTTGGGGAGCGCCTACTCTCTTTGCCAAAAAGAAAGATGGGTCTCTTCGTCTCTGTATCGACTATCGCAAGTTGAACTGAGTGACCATCAAGAACCGTTATCCTATGCCCAGGATCGACGATCTCTTTGATCAACTACGAGGTTCTACTTGTTTCTCTAAGATTGATTTGCAGTCCGGTTATCACCAGTTGCGTATCCGAGAAAAGGATATTTCTAAAACAGTGTTCCGTACTCGTTATGGCCACTTTGAGTTTGTGGTTATGCCGTTTGGGCTAACCAATGCTCTGGATACTTTTATGGATCTTATGACCCGTATCTTCCGGCCCTTTCTAGATTAGTTTGTGGTGGTGTTCGTGGACGATATTCTTGTCTATTCTGTTTTGGTAGAAGAGCACCAGGTTCATCTCCGCATTGTTCTTGATCTTTTGTACGAGAACAAGCTTTATGCCAAACTCAGTAAGTGCGAGTTTTGGCTTTTGGAAGTGAAGTTCTTGGGACATGTGGTGTCTCAAGATGGTGTCTCTGTCGATCCGATCAAAATTGAGGCTATTTTTTCCTGGCCTATACCATCTAATGTGTTCGAAGTTCGTAGTTTTCTCGGTCTTGTGGGTTATTATCGATGCTTTGTCCTCGACTTCTCCCTCCTTGCAGCTCCTATGACTCGTTTAACACGCAAGGACGTACGTTTTATTTGGGATGATGCTTGTGAAGTGGCTTTCGAAGAACTAAAGAGGCATTTGACATCTTCTCCTATTCTTATAGTTCCGGAAAGAGGTGTTGGTTATACTGTTTATTGCGATGCTTCGCATGACGGGTTGGGTTGTGTATTGATGCAAGTGGGTAAAGTTATGGCTTATGGATCTCGTCAGTTGAAAATCCACGAGAAGAACTACCCGATACATAATTTGGAGCTTGCTGCAGTGATTTTTGCGTTGAAACGTTGGAGGAACTACCTCTATGGCGAAAAGATTGAGGTATTTTCTGACCATAAGAGCCTCAAATACTTGTTCATGCAAAAGGAACTAAATATGCACCACCGCCGATGGATGGAGCATCTTGAGGATTATGATTTTGAGCTACACTATCATCCTGGTAAGGCTAACGTAGTTGTCGATGCATTAACCCGATTATCCAGTCATTTGGCTAGCTTAGCTATTCGTGATTGGAAGTATGTAGATGATTTAAGAGTGTTCGTGCATCACGCCGAAGAAGTTGGAGAAAATGTCACATTGTGTAACATAATAGTTCAGTGTTCACTCTCTCAGAAAGTTATAGAAGCACAAGTTGATGATGAAGAAATGGCAGTCATGCGTTCTAGGTATCTTAAAAGTGATGCACCTCAAGATTGGGTTGTGTTTGAAGATCTGAGCATTTGCTATCAAGGCAAGCTATTTATTCCTCTATCATGCCGACAAGAAATTCTTCATGAATTACATCATTCCCCCTTTTCAGTCCATCCGGGAAGGAATAAGATGTACCATGACTTGCAGCAGTAGTTTTGGTGGTCCGGAATGAAGAATGATGTTGCAAATTTTGTGAGGCGATGTCTTGTTTGCCAACAAGTCAAGGCCGAACATCAATGTCCGGCAGGTACTCTTCAACCTTTACCCATTTCGGAGTGGAAATGGGAACATGTCACTATGGATTTCGTTTCTGATTTGCCTCGGTTGCAAGATGGCAAGGATGCCATTTGGGTGGTTATTGATAGATTGACAAAGTTGGCCCACTTTCTACCGATTCGAGTTTCTCAATCCATGGATTCCTTGAGCCGTCTTTGTATTCGTGAAATCATTCACCTTCATGGAAGACCATTGTCCATCGTATCCGATCACGATCCCTTGCAAAAATCTTTTGGTACTGGGCTTCTTTTTAGTACAGCGTTCCATCCACAGACAGATGGGTTGTCAGAGCGCACCATCCAAACCTTGGAGGACATGTTCTATGCATGCGTCTTAGACTATCAAGGTAATTGGGGTGACCATTTACCCCTTGTCGAATTTTCATATAGCAATAGTTATCAGTCAAGTATTGGGATGGCGCCCTTCGAGGAATTATATGGGAGACCGTGTCGGTCACCTGTTTGTTGGTATGAGATTGGGGATGTCACGGAAATTGGTAATAAAGCCATTGACCAAACTATCGAACAAATCAAGCTAATCCATCAACGTTTGTTGACAGCCCAAAGTCATAACAAGAGCTACGCAGATAATCGTTGTCGTCCTTTGTCTTTTAAAGTTGGTGATCATGTCTTCTTGAAGGTGTCACCATGCCGTGGAACTACTCATTTTGGAAAGAGGGGTAAGTTGGCTCCTCGCTTCATTGGTCCCTTTGATGTTATTGAACGAATAGGGGAAGTTGCATACCGTTTGGCCTTGCCTTATCAAATTTCAAGTGTTTATGATGTGTTCCATATTTCGATGCTCCATAAGTATTATCCCGATCCTTCTCATGTCCTAGTCTAGTCGTCCATTACTTTGGAAGCGGATGTTTCATATGAAGAATGTCTCGTTCGCATTTTGGATTCAAAGGAAAAAATCTTACGAGGAAAGACTATCCCTCTCGTCAAAGTTCTTTGGAATAACCACAATATCGAAGAAGCTATGTGGGAAAGAGAAAGTGAGATCTAGGAGAAAAACCCGAAATTGTTTGATTCTTAGAGGTAGTTTCTTGACTCTTTTGTTGCTGTCTTTAATGAAATCTTGTTGTTATCTCCTTATGCTTCCGTGTGTTCTATCTTGTAAATTTTGAGGACGAAATTCTTTAAGGAGGATGGATTGTGACGGTTCGAAAATTTAAGTATAATTTCCGTTATTCCAAATTTATTATTGGAAATATCTAGGCATTTAAATATTCATTTAAATATCTTTTGGAAACAAGGAAATGTAAATCCTCCCTTTTGTTTCAAGTGGTCATTAAAATCTATTCTCAAATTGATTCTCAATTATTTCCGAACCTCCCCGAGGTGAGTTTTGATGGTATGAGAAATTAGATATGCTTGGGATTGAAAATTTGAGGTGTTCATGGTTGTTCGGGTGATTTCCATGAGTGTTAAGCAATCACCATTTTGGAAATAAACTTTTCCTCTCTTCCCTCTCATTTCGAAATAGGGTTGGCCATTCCTCCCCTTTTATTTTGATATGTGCCCTGTGGGTGGTGGGCCGACCAACTGTATTTCGATATGCAGGACTGTTGCATATCGAAATACTCCTTTGTATTTCTTCATCAATGAGTTCCCAGGCCATTTCCATTTTGATATGAAGTAGAGCAACATTTCGATATGTTGCTTTGTTATTTTAAGTCAGTAGGTTCTTCCCTTTATTCTATTTCGATATGCCACATGCATATATTGAAATGCATCCTCCTGACACCCTATATCGAAATGATTTTATTTCGATATGTATATTCAGTACATATCGAAATGTGAACCTACCCGCTTCATTGCTTTCTCATTATATTTTGATATGTCATCACAGGACATATCAAAATGATGATCAAGTATTTCGATATACTTTTCAAGAGTATATCGAAATGAAAGTGCCTCTGTTCGAAAATCATCTTGAGGCATTTCGATATACCAGCGTAAGGTATATCGAAATGCAGTGTCATCTGGGCTTAAAGCAGGACTGCTACGTATCGATATACAACACATGTATTTCGATATGCCCTTCATTAAGGGTATTTTTGGAAGGATTTTGGGGCACCTATATAAGCTCAAATCTAACTCAACCCTAAATGAAAATGAGTCATAACATCACTCCCAACAGCCTCCATACATCCCTCTCACTCTCACTCTAACCCGAATTTCTCTCTCTCCCTACCTTCTCTCTTGATTTCTCACTTGGTTTGGAGGATTTTGAAAGAAAATCCTTCTCAAACCTTGTTCTCCTCGTCTCCCTCTACGTGTTGACGGGCATAGATACGTGGCTCGTGTTGAAGGACTCTCTCTTAGGGTTTTTTGGTGGATTATTTGCACAAGATAGAGTACTTCTAACCCTTGTATGTATGTTCTAGGTAGTCCCCTTCTCTCTCTCTAGCTTGTTGTTAACGTATGCATGTCTAGACTTCGTGTTGGGCTCCCAAGGTATGTGTGTTGGGTCTATAATAAAATTGGCCTTGAATATGTTGTTCCTAGGACTTTAATTTAATGTTCAAGCCCCAATTTTTACAAAAACCCTAATTTTGACTTAGTTTGATTAATTTGAGGAAATTGTCATTTGAGCTTGGAAATGTTAAATTGAAGCCTTTAATACTTAGTTGGTGCATTGACATCCTATAAAATGTTGAGTTTTGGCCTTTGGCCCTAAAATTGGAAATTCTTGGAAAATGGGAAGTTGAATTCAATTGTGATTTAATATGGATTTCGATTCACGAGTTGGCTATACCTTATGGGATTTTGATCCCCGGAATACTTGGTCCCTGGACGTTATACGTTCACGACATTGTGCAATGGGGGTTTGTCTGGACCCTCACGTCGAGTCAGGAAATTCTAGGAAATATACGATTAGATTGTTGACGAGCTTCTAATTTGAAACTTAATAGCCTAAACTCATTTATAATGGTTTGACCTTATTTTAATAAGGAATTGGAAAATATCTATGGAAAACCCTTATCTTGATAAGGTGTGTATTTTAACACAACTATTGGTTATAATGGAAGTTGGAATCAAATGGCTCCTTGCAACTACTTGTGGAAAGCTTACTCACGCTTGATTATTTTTTAGTGGAAATCTATCGGGCTCTTACGCATGCATAACATTTTCCCTTTCTTTACATTTATTTTATAACCATGCACTCCTACTGTATATATTATTGGTTTAGATTTCCTCTACTAGGCAATCGACTAACTCTCTATTTTTAGGTAAGGACTATGTGGCATAGTTGGAGGTGGAGCTCCAAGGTTTGAAGAATTTAAAGAACTCCTTGATTGTAATGCACTTTAATTATTTTCCGCACTTTAACTTTCATTTTGGGTACCCAGTTTGTAATATTTAAATTAGATGCATTTACTCTTCACTTATGGTTTGGGCATGTGGCTTGACATGGATGTGATGTTGGTGTTTTATGTTGTAGTATTTTATTTGAAATGCTCTAATATCTTCTTTCAAAAAATGGTTTAAATTCCGGGGCCGTTACAGTGTTCCTCGGTGGAAATCTTTGCATCTCACTCCTTAGTTACTCTCGTGAACGAATCATTGGATATTGAAGCAAAGTTGTACTTATGCTTGACCGAGTGTCCAAACAATCGTATCGAATCCATGCATTTTAGTTGAACTCACTCCTATTCTTGTTGTGATCTTACTCTTGGGAAGTTTTTTGTGGAGGTGTGTTTTGATTTCGATTCATCGTTGAGGAGTGAAGTTCTTAGGTTTTCAACCCCTCTTCTTTCTTACTCAATTTCGAGGACGAAATTTCTTTAAGGGGTATGAGATGTAACGACTTAGAATTTTAAATAATTTCCTAAATGTTATTATGGTTGTTATCGGGTCCATTCGACGAAATTCAATGGTTTGGGATAGTTAGAATCCCCGGTAGTGAGTTGGTATTGCCTTGGGTTGTTCCAGCAAGGTGCCGAGGGTCTTCTAGGCATATTATGACCCGAAGTATTTTCTGAACGTGAATATATTCTTCATCAAATTTGTAGAGAATTTCATTATAAATCCAACGCAATTTGAATCAACTCAATCAGAGTTCGTACAAAGAAGTTATGGCCATTTTTTTGGGCAAACTTGTGAAATCTAAGCAGAACAAGTTTGCACCGGTACAGAGGTAAGTTGCATCAGTGCACAAACCTTTTGCTCAAATTTTTAGCAAGTCTGCACCAGTGCAAGTGAGAGTTGCACCGGTGCAAGTGAGAGTTGCACCGGTGCAAAGATGCTATTTGACAGATTTTTATGCCCATTAAGGGCATTGTGGTCTTTTTATGTAGGGGTACATATGTATGTTTGTGAATGTATTGAGGGTATTTTGAAGCCCAGATTTTCTCTCTCTTCCTCTCCCATCTGAAATGTCTCTCTCTCTCTTTCTCTCAAACATATTTCTCCCATCTCTTCCTCTTGATTTCTTGAAGATTCAAAGAGGTTTGGAGATTTTCTCCTTCACAAACATCGACGATGGCTAGACGATCTACGCAATGACGGTTCTGGATTGTGGTGGTGTGTTGGATGTTTTCCGGCGACCTTGGAGCTCTGATGACTTTTCCGGTGGGTAAAATTCCTAACTCCTATTAAGTATGTGTGTGTACATAGGTTCGATTTGGTAGCCATAGTATATATATTGAATTTTGTGACACAGGA
>NMUG010004271.1:0-14006 GCA_002855965.1 Monotropa hypopitys | reverse complement strand
TTACCATTATATATATTATATATATATATAGATTTACCATTATACATATTACTTTGTGCCCTACCAATCATTGATAGACCATCACAATGGATGGTAATGGCTTGCATGTGGTTCGACCATCTTGTAATATCCTATAAAAATTGACGTAGCCACTTGACCTCTTCAGCTGCATTATCTAGAGCAATGAACCATAATTCCATCATGGAACATGTTATACACGTCTATTTGGAAGATATCCAAAACACAACTCTAATCAATTCAAAAACTGAAATATAAATTCAAAAACTATTCCCACTCCTCCATCCACTTAAGTGAATTTAAACAACTCTAATCAATCACTAGAAACCCTTTACATAGCTTCCCAACACTTCATAGTTGTTAAAACAATTTATAAATTTTTTAGAATTTTTCAATAAGGGACCAGTACCCCGTGGCACAAGGGACCGGTACCCTGTATTGCTAGGGACCGGTACCCTTAATCAACCAAAACTAACTGTATAGTGGGGATCGGTACCCCACGGAACAAGGGACCTGTACCCCTCAACCTTCCAACCCAACTGCTCAGCGGGGACCGGTACCCTACGGAACAAGGGACCAGTACCCCTGTGCAAAAATCAATTCTCTGCAAAATTTGACGAACTAAACTCTAATATTTTCGATCTAAACTTCCAAAATACCACTAATTGATCCTCCTCAAGTGTTCTAAACATTACCACTACCAACATATTCAAATCTAAGCATAAATCTCCAACTAAATCCCAATGAATTTGAGGTTTTAAAGAGTAGATCTAGGAATTTCTGTCAAAAACAAGATTAATCTAAAAACCCTTAATTTACCTCTAATCAAGGACGAAATCAAAAATCAGAGTTGATATAAATCATCTTACTTGTGTTAGGAACGATATTGTAGAATGATTCTTCTTTAGATTTGCCTCCGATAGATCTCTCCAAGCACTTCTCTTCAAGCCTCCTCTCTTCTTTTCTCTCTAGCCACCTCTCAACACAATTAGGTTATGCCTAATGAAGATTAAAACTCCTTTACAACCCCTAATCAGTTTTTATTCCTCAAAGACTATATTGCCCACTCAAGCAATTAGGTTATTACCCTTGTGTGCCATTCAACCCACTTATACTATACTTAGAGTATTTTATATATAACCCAATATATAAAAATGCTTAATTACTCTTATAAACCTTTCCTCACCCCCACTTCACATTATAATATTTTTAGAATTGTTTTAAAATAATTTATAAAGTGAAACGGGTATTACAACTCTCCCCTCCTTAGAAAATTTCATCCCCGAAATTTAAAAAAATGTACCTGAAAACAAATGTGGATGATTCCTCCGCATGCTTTCCTCTCCTTCCCAAGTCGTCTCGTCAACGCCATGGTTTTGCCACAAAACTTTGACCCATTGCACCACCTTAGAATGTAACATTTGCTCTTTGTTATCAAGAATCTTTACCAGTCGTTCTTCATACGACAAGTCTTCATCTAACTCCAATGGTTCCGCTTGCAATACATGAGTTGGATCGTGAACATACTTCCGCAACATAGAGACATGAAACACATTGTGAAGTCAGGATAACTCTACCGGCAATGCCAAACGATATGCCGTAGCCCCAACTCTATCCACAATTTCATATGGACCGATATATCTCGGTGCTAACTTTCCCTTTCTCTTGAACCGTACAACTCCCTTCCAAGGCAACACTTTCAAAAATACGTAGTCACCAACATCAAACTCTAACTCTCTTCTTCTATTGTCCGCATAGCTCTTTTGTCGACTTTGAGCCACTTTCAACCTTTCTCGAATTAGTCTCACCCCATCCGATGCTACTTGCAATAATTTCGGTCCCAAAATTTTCCTTTCACCAATCTCACTCCAACATGTTGGTGTCCTACACCTCCTACCATATAGAGCCTCAAATGGTGCCATTCCAATACTATTTTGAAATCTATTATTGTATACAAACTCTATCAATGGCAAATAATCATCTCAACCTCCTCGAAATCAAGTACATATGATCGTAACATATCCTCAAGCATTTGAATAGTCCTCTATGATTATCTCTCCGTTTGAGGATGAAAAGCGGTACTAAACTTCAATGAAGTTCCTAAGGCTTGTTGCAAACTTGCCCAAAATCGTGAAGTAAATTTAGGATATTGGTCACTCACAATAGACACCGGTGCACCATGTAATCGAATAATCTCATCAATGTAAATCCTTGCATAATGATCCGTGTTGAATGAAATCCTCACTCGAAGAAAATGTGCTGACTTCGTCAACCGGTCTACGATCACCCAAATATAATCGTAATTGCCCTTAGAATTTGGCAATCCTACAACAAAATACATCGTCACATGTTCCCACTTCCACTCGGGTATTGGCAAACTTTGAACTAGCCCTCTTGGCCTTCGATGTTCAATTTTTACCTTTTGACATGAAAGACACTTGGCTACAAAATCAACTATCTCACGCTTCATCCCTCTCCATCAAAATTTTTCGCTCAAATCACGATACATTTTTGTTGCTCCCGGATGCATAGCAAATCTAGAATTGTGCCCCTCTTCAATAATATTGTTTCTAAGCTCCATGTACTCCGGTACACACATTCGATTCCCAAACATTATCATGCCATCTCCTCGTATAACGAACTTGGACTTCTCTCCCAATAATATTTGTTGACGGACATTCTCCAAAAACACATCTTGACCTTGACCATTTCTAATTTGTTCTTCAAATAAAGGTTTCACCACAAGTGTTGCTAAAAGAACCCCTTCTTTCCAAATTGCCATATCAACTCCCAAACCTTTCATTTCATCAAATTTTTTAATTCGCGCACAAGTCACACAACTCAAAGATCCCATAGATTTCCTACTCAAAGCATCCGCTACTATATTTGCCTTTCCCGGATGATAATGAATGCTACAATCATAATCCTTGATTAATTCCAACCACCTATGTTGCCTCAAGTTAAGATCCTTCTGAGTAAAAAGGTTCTTCAAACTTTGGTGATCTGTACAAATTTCACATGTTACCCCGTACAAGTAATGTCTCCATAGTTTCAAAGCAAACACTACGGCTACCAACTCCAAGTCATGGCTAGGATAATTTTTCTCATGGTTTTTCAATTGTCTAGAAGCATAAGCAATAACTCTACCCCATTGCATCAAAACACAGCCCAAACCACAAAGTGATGCATCACTATAAATCACTAAGTCCTCTGTCCCTTCTGGAATCGTCAACACAGGTGCGGTAACTAATTTCTCTTTGAAAATCCGAAAACACGACTCACATTCATCTGACCATTCAAACTTCACCCCCTTTTTGGTTAATCTAGTCATAGGCAAGGATATGGAAGAAAAACCCTCAATGAATCTTCTATAGTACCCAACCAAACCCGAAAAACTACGAATCTCAGTAACACTAATAGGTCTCTCCCAATTCACCACTGCTTCTATCTTTTTATGATCTACTAAAATTCCTTCCTTAGAAATGACGTGCCCCAAAAACACCACTTGCTCTAACCAAAACTCACATTTACTAAACTTGCCATAAAGTTATTTCTCTCGTAACCTTTGTAACACCAACTTCAACTATTTTTCATGCTCTTCCTTAGACCGTGAATAAATCAAAATGTCATCAATAAATACAATCACAAAGGAATCTAAATAGGGTTGAAATACTCGGTTCATTAATTCCATAAATACAGCGGGCGCATTAGTCAAACCAAAAGGCGTAATAAGAAATTCGTAATGTCCATATCTAGTGCGAAAAGAGGTCTTGGAAACATCTACATCCCTCACCTTCAATTGATGATACCCGAACGCAAATCAATCTTGGAAAACACAGAAGCCCCTTGTAGTTGATCAAATAAATCATCGATTCTAGGTAACGGGTATTTGTTCCTTACTGTAACCTTGTTCAATTATATATAGTCTATGCACATCCACATGGTCCCATCCTTTTTCTTCACAAATAAAACCGGTGCTCTCCAAGGTGACACACTAGGTCTAACAAACCCTTTCTCTATCAATTCCTTAAGTTAAACCTTAAGCTCATATAATTCCACGGGTGCCATTCTATAAGGTGAAATCAAAATTGGACTCGTTCCAGGTATCAACTCAATAGTAAATTCAATCTCTCTATCTGGCACTACCCAGGCAACTCTTCAGGAAAAACGTCTAGAAATTCTCTCACTACTGGAATATCAACAACCTCACCTGAATTGCCCTCCAAATCCATCAAATATGCTAAGTATCCCCAACATTTCTTTCTCAACATTGATAAAGCCTTCAAAGAAGAAATAATACAACCAGGGACTTCCACTCTATCTCCACAAATTTTTGCTTCTATTTTACCCGGAACCCGAAAAATTACTTCCTTCCTCACACAATCTATAGTAGCATAAAACGTAGACAAAAACTCCATTCCTAAAATCACATCCAATTCTATCATAGCTATAGGTATCAAATCTACCCTCCAAGTTTCTTTCTCGACGCATATCTCACAACCCGGATAATACGAATCTAGTGAAAGTACATGCCCCATAGGTGTAGATACAAGCAATGTGTGATCAAGTAGTGACAATATTTTACTCATATGCATGCCAAAAGTAAATGATACAAAAGAATATATAGCACCATAATCTATCAAGAAACAAGCATAAACGTCACAAATACGGATAGTACCTATCACCATATCTGGATTTGCCTGAGCCGTTTGTTTGTCCAACACAAATACTCTGCCATGTGATGTCTGCCCTGTCGTGTTCTTATTTGTACCCACTGCTGCACTTCCCACTGAAACTGCATGTCCCTGTATCAGTTGTTGCTCACACTGAAATGACTTGTGTCCAATCCACCACATCTAAAGCACTTAGTCACATTCGCATCACAGTCTCTAGCCAAATGGTTTGGAGAATCACACCTAAAACACTTCCTTGTAAATTCCTTCCCATTAGACTCTACTGGTCGATTCACTCTCTCTTCTCTTTTCCCATTCCACCCACTCCTTTGGCTCCCATTACCGCTACCCCCTCGATTTTTAATAAAATCCGATTTTGAATTTCCTCCCTTAAAACCACTTGCTTTTGAATTTCCACTTTAATCAAATCTATGTCTCTTTCTACTCTCCTCTCTTGCTCGAAATGATTGAATATCTTGCCACATTCTCTTGGCCATGTCTACTAAATCTGCAAAATTTCTCTCCCTAAATGGTAACATCCTCGAACTCACCAAATTTGCTAATCCCATTCTAAATCTTTTACATCGATTCTCTTAGGTGTTTACCATATCCAGTGAATACTTAGATAATTCTGTGAACTTTGCCTCATATTCAACCATTGATATGTTCCCTTACTTCAAGTTCGTAAAATCCATCTCTTGCTTATATTTAAACTCCGCAGATATAATTGCTCATTAAAAACCTGAATAAATCTGTCCCAAGTGATTGCTCTTGGAGCACCCGGCTCAACTCCAAGTGTCGGTACTCCCTCAGCCCTCTTAACAGAGTTCCACAAATCTCTTGCTTCTCCCTTACAAGAAAAGTGACTAAAACCACCCTTTGATCACCTATAACTCTCATTGTATCTAGTACCAATTCCACTTCATTCAACCATTCTTCCGCAATCTTGGGATCATCTGATCCCTCGAATATAGTCGTGCATAATTTCTTAAACCTCTCTAATAATCCAGTATTCGTACCTCTCTCCAAATTCCTGGCATTTCTCCATTGTAAGAACTCATTTTGATTCTCGGCCAACAGAGCTATAGCAGCCATCATTCTTGCCTCTTTTGGTATTACAGGTGGAACACCTCCCCCAGAATTCTCCATTCACACTTGCCTCTTCTTCTGGAATTTGATGCCAATAGTTAGATGCCAATAGTTAGATGCCAAATACGCACACGTTAGATACACATCTCAAATATATAAGTGCACGATTTGACACCATATGGTCCACTACTAGCTTTCTCGCCACTACTACCATATCCTAGCATTTGGTTCTATTGTACTTTCTATTCAACTTTCCAAGACTTCACACTAGAAGGGAACGTTGATCAGGCGTCCTTCTAATTAGAATTCAATACAAGTCTCATAGGTGTCAAAGACACACACAATAGTCCCAAAACACTACTCCAACCATCACATCACATTCCTCAATCTCACACCTCAAGTACCACAAGATTTCTCATACTAGGTCCCTAACACGAAATCTATAACCTAAGCTCTAATACCAAGTTGTAACATCCCTTACCAAAAGTCCTACTAAAATATCCGGAATAAAATTTTCTTAACATTAAAAACCCAAGAATTCTAAGCAAACAAGACTATCATTAAGTACTAAAAGAAACATCCCAAGTCTTGCATTAAATACTACGCAACCATAAGTGCTGATAAGGTTCTCCAAAAACATGTACCAAAAGAGAAAGGTACAAAAGTACTAATACAAAGGAAATAAAACTCCTCAAGTCCAAACTTTCCGACACACATGCTAAGTGTCAACCCCTTCAAGCTATGCTTCAATGTCATCCTCCCCAAACTGTGTAGTGGACTGCTAGCTCCAAGACCTAGTTTCCAAGCATTCAAGAAAACACAAGGAAACCAGAGTGTGAATATAATATTTTGATTTCACAATTGCAAGGGGTTTAAACAAAAACATGAAATAATTTAAACTTTGCAAGTACAAGGGTCCAACCCCAAAAACACATCTACACATCCCCATGCATCCCATGCATTACATATATAAATATGACCGAGACCCATTTTTCAAAACATCCTTCTTTTCCTTTTTCACAAAGTAGCTATCACTATAGGTGATAGTTCGTGTGCCCATCACACTTTCAAGAGTATCATAAAAATACAACCTGAGGATCCCCTTTCCAAAATGGGTGTATAACCCGTAGAAACTCACTCACACATCCAACGTGTAGTCTGCAAGAACTTTCGTTCCAAAATGCATATATATAATATAGTATACTTTACCCCAATGCATTTTAGGTACATCTCACTCACACGTTCAACGTGTAGTCTGCAAGAAGTACAACTTACCAACAATATCGTCATGAACCATAAATGTTTCCATCTCACCACAATCTCATTACAGTATAAAAACATATGATAGATGCTTCCAAAATAAATTAACAAATAAACATGTACTTTGAAAGTCAAGCAAAGTACTCTCAAAATACCATAAACATATACTCACCAATTACCGACTAAGTAAGCTTCCCTTTATTTCGATCGGGAATAACACGCTCTTCCTCCTCAATCCCTGTCAAAACAAGGCTAACAAATCAGTCCATAAACAAGAAATTGGATAAACATACTTATTGAAATATAAATTCAAAAACTATTCCCACTCCTCCATCCACTTAAGTGAATTTAAACAACTCTAATCAATCACTAGAAACCCTTTACATAGCTTCCCAACACTTCATAGTTGTTAAAACAATTTATAAAATTTTTTAGAATTTTTCAATAAGGGACCAGTACCCCGTGGCACAAGGGACCGGTACCCGCAACCCTAAAAAACAACTACTCGACGGGGACCGGTACCCTGCATTGCGAGGGACCTGTACCCTTACTCAACCAAAACTAACTGCATAGCGGGGATCGGTACCCCACAGAACAAGGGACCGATACCCCTCAACCTTCCAACCCAACTGCTCAGCGGGAACCGGTACCCCACGGAACAAGGGACCGGTACCCCCTGTGCAGAAATCAATTCTTTGCAAAATTTGATGAACTAAACTCTAATCTTTTCGATCTAAACTTCCAAAACACCACTAATTGATCCTCCTCAAGTGTTCTAAACATTACCACTACCAACATATTCAAATCTAAGCATAAATCCTCAACTAAATCCCAATGAATTTGAGGGTTTAAAGAGTAGATCTAGGAATTTCTGTCAAAAATGAGATTAATCTAAAAACCCTTATTTTACCTATAATCAAGGATGAAATCAAAAATCAAAGTTGATATAAATCATCTTACTTGTGTTAGGAACGATATTGTAGAAGGATTCTTCTTCAGATTTGCCTCCGATAGATCTCTCCAAGCACTTCTCTTCAAGCCTCCTCTCTTCTTTTCTCTCTAGCCACCTCTCAACACAATTAGGTTATGTCTAATGAAGATTAGCACTCCTTTACAACCCCTAATCAGTTTTTACTCCTCAAAGACTATATCGCCCTCTCAAGCAATTGGGTTATTACCCTTGTGTGCCATTCATCCCACTTGTACTACACTTAGAGTATTTTATATATAACCCAATACATAAAAATGCTTAATTACTCTTATAAACCTTTCCTCACCCTCACTTCACATTCTAATATTTTTAGATCTGTTTTAAAAAAAATTATAAAGTGAAACGAGTATTACAGATTTTGACTCTTTCATATCTGATATCGAGTTCGCATCACACTACCCTTCTAATACTTTTGGATATCTGGTGTAACGCATCTCTAAATCACAAGTATATTTCAAATAGCATAGTAAATTGACTATCACATTCCAGTGATCACGTACTGGATTACTCATGTATCTACTCAGTCTGCTAACCGAGTGGGTTATATCGGACCCAACTCATCAGGTACATTTAACTCTCAATTATCATAGAATATTACAATTGGGATATGGTCTCCCTCATTCTTGGGTAAATGGAGATGTATGTTCATGAGAGTCCTTACGACATTCCAATCAAACTTGTTGAACTCAAGAATCTTATCAACATAGTGGGTCTGAGATAGGCCCAGTCCATTAGATGTTTCTGGTGATCTTGACATTGAGAATCACATCTATAAGGTCTATATCCTTCATGTCAAAAATTGAGTTCAACATTTTTTGGTAGATTGAATAACCTTATCATTACTATCTACAATGAGCATATCAACAATGTAAAGACACAAAACGATGTATCCTTCATCGGTATCTTGACATACACACATTTGTCATATTTATTGATACGAAAGTCACTAGACAATACAACATTATCAAACTTCTCATGCCATTGTTTAAGCATTTTCTTTAGACCATACAAAGATCTAACAAGCCTACAGACTTTCCCATCTTGTACATGTGTAGAAAAACTTTCTGGTTGTTCGACATGAATTTTTTTCTCTAAATCTCCATCCAAGAAAGTTGTCTTAACATCCATCTAATGTATCTTAAGGTTTCATAAAGATGCGATCGCAATTATTATTTGAATGGAAGTAATCCTCAATACTAGTGAGTAAGTATAAAAGTAATCTAGGCATTTTCTCTGTCTATATCCTTTGATAACAAACCTAGTTTTGTACTTATCTATAGACCCATCTACTTTCACTTCCGCTGGGAGATCCATTTGTAGCCCAGAGGTTTACTGCCCAGGAGTAGATTCACCAGCTCCTACGTATGTGTTGACACCATATTTTGCCCCACTCTTATTTAAAATCAAGCAAGCAGACATCCGTATAAGCATCAGCCCACCGGTATGAAGACATGCCAAAAATTAAAGTATCGACAATGTCATTTCAACACTAGAACAGTCGATCGAAACCAACATTCTTATGATGATTCCCATGATAAAACAAGAAACATGACACTAATTAGGATCCAATCCGATGTCGGAGGGATTTTCAGTAATTAACAAAATCGAGCTTAGGCCCTAAAAATCCTTTCCAATACAAGCACAATTTGTTAAAACTGATCATACGCCAACAATCCTCACACTAAGATGAGAAGAATGACACTAATTGGGGTCAAATCCGACACAGAAAGGGCAATTCAGATAGCCAAAAATTCAGTGCGGAGCTGGACAGGACTGCACGAATCAAAATGGCATCACACAAACCGACATGAGCCACATGAATATTTCCACTTGATGGGTGGGAGACAAAGACAGTGGGAGACAAAGACAACATAATGACTCAAATAGGAATGAGCATCGATCTGAGTGCGATCTGCAACATCAGCAAAAATGTCAAGCTTATAAGGTGACCCCGAGCATATTTTCTCCTTTAAATAAGAACCATGTCTTACTTCATTCACATCCATCAAAACAACCAACACACACACACATACAAGCCTCTGTCCGAGGCTCTCTCAAGAAAATCTATTGAGCCCCGAAATAGCCCCTAAACACTACCAAATACCCTTTTGAGGCTAAAAAACTGAATCCAGTCTTGTATCAGGAAAGTTCCTACTCCCTAACCCCATTTTCATTATGTGAAAGCCTTGATATAATTTGATATAAGCATTGGGTGGTCATTCTTACACCCGAAAATGCTATTTTGACTTATATTCAAGCATAACCTATCTTTGTAATTTTACATTTTGTAAATTAATTCAAGATAGTACAATACAATACAATTCGATGTAGTCACATATTTCAATTCTACATGTATTTATTTTCGAGATATTTCGCTAGCTGAAATCTGGTAACTGGAGACACATAGGTCAAACTTTTGACTAAGCCATGCTTGGACCACCGGACATAAACATGTGAGCCTCTCATTTTTATTTTTCAAGAACATTACGAGTCGAAATCCGGTGAATTGAGATGCATAAGTCAGACTTTCGATTGAACCATGCTCGGACTGCCGTACATAAGCTTGTGAGCCCTCGCCTTATTCAATGAAAAATATAGATAAAAAAGACAGTCCTTTCGTAACTATCATACTTTCTATATTTTACGGCAATTTATCTACTATTTTTGCAATAATCAATAAAATCTTGCATTATATCCACACCACATAATTTTTAACCAAAAACCAAGTATAATTTTAAGAATAAGGGTCAATATTGGAAAAGTAGTGTCGAAAGAAAGATGTAGGGTGTTTAGCATCTTCCCCACTCGCAATAACAAATCCATAAACTCAAACTCTAATTTCACAAACTAAAAACAAGAGTCACTACAAAACCCATACCCATTCTTAAATGAACGATGAATTTTCAAAACTCTTCTTAAATGAAGTATTTATACAAAGCTGTTCATATATGAACGATGAATTTTCACAAAATCGTTCTCAAAAGAATGATAAATTTTGGGTGGCCTAACACACCTGATCAAAGTTAGGTGGAAATTCTAAAAACAATTTTCAGTCTTAGTTGTCCAAACACAACACACACAAATGCCCGAACGCATGGTGGTTTTCTTTCATTGGAAAAATTCGGTCACGACAATTGGCGACTTCTCTTGGGACGACTAAAGGATTTCAGCTATGAAGAAAAGCACCTATAACTAACAGGATTAAGTGAATCCCTAAAATTGTGGTCATTTTCTTTATATATTTCCATACATAACCGAAGAAAGGAAAAGATTCTTCAAGAGTCTCAGGTCCCAAAAGTTCATGATAAATACCACCAAAACCCAATACAGGAGAGGAAATTCAATTCAGTACTCCAGATACAAAGTATGGAAAGGTCCGTGGTATACATTTCTACTAACATGGTTGCTTTACATGTGTATTTTCAAAAAAATCACACACACACACATATATATAACCATACACTATTTTGCATTTCTGTCCAGGTGGATGTCATTACCACCCAAATAGAGAACCCAACCCTCTTCTTAATCTCCATTTTTTACAACTTTAGTCTCAATTGAGTCAAAGTAAGGAGCTATTTGAAATGTCACTTGGATACATGGTGGTTCTCGTTGAAATATTCTACCACTCAAATCACCAACCTGAAAAGGTTTGATTTATGAAATTGGAGATTTGAACATTTGGGAGTTGTAACATTAATCCTTCGAGCCATCATGTTGCATGTAGAAACTCAAAAAAGAAGCCAAAAACAAAAAATGCATTAATATGGACTTTCACAAAAATAAATGGATAGAATCCTCATATACTGTAAAAATCACAAAAAATAATAAAATAAAATAAAATATCACAATCAAATATTTTGTACTTAAACATCATTTATCTCATATTCGATTTCATGGTTGGACCCATTCAGCCCTACTTTGAAAACTAATATGCGATAAATGATATGAGAGTAACTTTTCCAAATAAATAATCTCTTTCCTATTTCTCTAAAGTCTACATATCGGAATTGCACTTATCTTCTTATTTGGATAAAAATTCGAGATCTGACTTAAGAAAAATATGAAATTGCAATTACATTTTCAAAAACTTTGATTGTGATTACTAAAAATCCATAACTCAGCAATATCCACCAGGGTCACCACGTGGAAAACCCCGAGGAATGGATATTTAAATCATACCCAAGACTAAGTCTTCTCATGTGAGTTGCATAAAGCATCTTTCATAAGTCTACATTTTGCGACAGTCACCTTTTAAGATGAAACATGAAACTATAGACCTAAAAAAAACTTAGAAGAAGATTAAACATTTTGTCTGGGTTATGATTATGATAATTTTGAAAAAGAAAAAAAAAATCTCAAAGTCACCAAACTTACACATTCAGGTATCAACGTCACAATTGCTCGTGGGTCTCGCTATAGAACTCCACTTTGTCTCAATATCATCACCAGATCTTTAGCTAAGGCAGAGGGTAACCTATTCTTGCATCAAGCTAAATCTGAGGAGCGCAATCCACCGATTATGAGGTCCTACAGGATGAAGTCATAACCCTCTGGAAGACTGTTGAAAGCCCACTAGCTCAATTGCAAGAAACAAACCAACTCGTTGTACTTCTAACTTACACGGGGCAACTATGTCCTTACTATGTTTAACCCCTCAACAGGTCCACACCGAGACACTCACTTCTCAAAACAACCCTCAGAAATTTGTTGGCGCTCGCCATACCTATCTAGAAGAAAACACATTGCAACATATTTTCTCGAGCATTTACCAGCACAACCATTCCCAACATACAGGCATTCCCACCACCTCTTACATCAGGCCATATATCAGGGCATTCTCTCAAACACTTACATATCAATAGCAACCCTGCATAGAAGACTTTCCTTAACCATATACGGGTCTGGAACCCCATAATAATGCAGAGGCATTCCCACCTCCACCATGACATCCTAAAATTCCTCAATATGACCTTCTTGATATGCCCATGTCATTATACAAGCCGATGAACCAACAAAGATATCTAGATTCTCACGACAATCCTTATAAGGACTTATAAGCCTCAGGAACTAAAAGAATCCATTCGGACGGTTCAAGGCCCAAATGCTTACGCATCAACAAACTTTTCTAACTTGTTGTTCTTTCCTAATTTTTAGCTCCCATTGAAATTTAAAATGCCAGACTTCTTAAAGTTCTACAGGACATGGGACCCCATAACAAACCATGATACCCCATGATGCACCTTTTCTCTATGTCGGGGCAATCAATGGTTATCCTAACACTAACAAGTTAACCATGCAATTATTTTAGTGCAGTCTTATCTGGGCAGCCACCCAATGGTTCACAGAGTTGGATGTCCACCGTATCTAGACTTGAACTGATCTATCCGAACAATTCATTTGCCAGTACTGCCGTAATTTGCAAAATAGCCGTCAAACGGTTCTATTTGTCAAGACTAAATAGGGCACCTAAGATTCATTCAGAGCATATGCCATTCGGTGGAAAGAACGAGTGGCACAAGTCGTGCCCCCTCTAGTGGACTCGATTATACACATTACTTCATTCAAAGCATTCAAGGAATATATTTCGAAAAATTGTGCACCTTCATACGGAGTTCCTTCGCATAAGTTCTTTGAAAGAGGGAATGTCATGCCCCGGATTTTTAAATCTTTTTTTTTGAAATCAATAAAATAGACAATAAATAAATTGAGGAGAACCACTTGCCATACATAAACATTGAAGATAACGAGACATGATACAATAGGATACAATGAGACGAGATACAAGTGCGGAAGAAAAGATAGAAGATACAACATCTGGCTACAACTCAAATAGTGAAAATGAATTACAAAGATACATAAGGTACAAATGAAATAAGAATGACAAAGCTCTCGAGAAAATCCAGCAGCTAACTCGAACTCCAATCAACAAGACCACATATCCCTGTGATACAGAAAACTGGGGGAAAGGGGAA
>NMUG010004270.1:0-14006 GCA_002855965.1 Monotropa hypopitys | reverse complement strand
TTTACACGGTAAACTGCCGTTTTGTCTCGATTATTCTTCGGAGACTCTTGATAGTCTTCTAATCTATAGTTCGGCATTAGTCATTCGGCTGCGTCCGATACTATGCCTTACTATATTTTGAAGAAGTTATCTTTAGAAGTTGTCTCCCGGAATTGTACAGATATAGCAATACAATTTGCTTTTATTTGTTAAATACTTGTTTTTACTACTTTCAAACCCATATCTGTTAAAGAATTCGTTACTTTATGTCTTTCTCCTCGTTAGAATTCGGCACATGCTTGGCTATGCCGGCTCTGCTGTCGCAAACGAGAAGAACATAAAAAACATCTTCGCCTTAAAATACTTGCCGTTTAGCTCGGAATATATCCAGCTCGGTTATATATGATATCTTATCAATTGTTGCCATCTAGCTCGGAATATATCCAGCTCGGTTTATATATACGATATCTTATACCCCTGTCCATGCATATATATTCTATCTCTCTTTAGCGATTCACATTCGCTTTCCCTAAAACACTTTCAAACAAAATTAAAATTCCTATATCCGTACTCTAAAGTGAAAGTTTGCAGTAGCTACTAGACTCGGATTAAAAGAATGCCTTGTGACTCGGCCCTGTCCGGAGCACTCGATATTCTCTGGGATTTTTCCCACATAATGAAAATAACTCCCCTCCCCGTTTTTCAAAACACAGTCGAAGCTCTGTCCGACTGAAAAATATGCAAAACACTTTTAAATGAAAAACTAATTCCTCTATCCGTACTCTGAAGTGAAAGCTTGGAGTAGCTATCAGACTAGGATTAAAAGAATGTCTTATGACTCGGATCCGTCCAGAGCATTTGACATTCTGTGGAATTTTCACTTTAAAAACAAATGTTTTATAAAAACTCTTTCGCGGTCGAAGCTCTGTCCGACTCGAAAGTATAAAAATTAATTTCGCGGTCGAAGCTCTGTCCCACCCAAAAACAGAAAACTCGTTTTTCATCGTCGAAGCTCTGTCCGACTGAAAAACAATGAAAACACTTTAAAAGCCAAAAACCAAGTTCCTCGATCCGTACTCTGAAGTGAAAGCTTGCAGTAGCTATCAGACTCGGATTAAAAGAATGCTTTATGACCCGGGTCATGCCGGATCATTTAAATATTCTTTGGAGCTTCCATAACAAAATAAAACAAGTTAAATATTTCAAAACCGATCGAAGTTCTGTTCGACCGTAAAATATAAAAATACTTTTCAAACACAGTCGGAATTCTGTCCGACTATAGAAAAACATTTTCAGCCGAAGGTTTTGTCCAGCTCAAATTTATTTCTAAAACACAGTCGGAATTCTGTCCGACTATAGAAAAACATTTTCAGCCTAAGGTTCTGTCCGGCTCAAATTTATTTCCAAAACACAGTCGGAATTCTGTCCGACTATAGAAAAACATTTTTAGCCGAAGGTTCTGTCCGGCTCAAATTTATTTCCAAAACACAGTCGGAATTCTGTCCGACTGTAGAAAAACATTTTCAGCCGAAGGTTCTGTCCGGCTCAAATTTATTTTCAAACACAGTTGGAATTCTGTCCGACTGTAGAAAACCATTTTTTGCCGAAGTTCCGTCCGACTCAAAAACATTTCTTTCTTAAATACAAACTGGGCCGTAAGGCTGCCCGTAATTCTTTTACAAGTCAATCGGGCCGAAATCTTCCCGTCAACAACTATTATTCATTTGTTATTTAAATTTCAATTCATTTCATTCACATCAGTAATAATTATTCATTTCTCTAGCCAAGAAAATAATTGATTTCGGATTACGAAAAGATTTACTTTTGAAAATGAAAGTACCGAAAGGGCGAGTGGGGTGCCTAACACCTTCCCCATTCGTAATTTAATCCCCGAACTTCGAATTTCTGGTTCGCAGACACCTTTCCAGTTAAAAGACATTTTATTCAAATAAAATGACATCTTTTTAAATAAAACAGCGGTGACTTGGCACACCAAGAATAAAATGCCGAGTGGTGACTCTGAAAATTCCGAACCGGCACACTCAGGCTGTCACCCATTTTTCAGACAAACCCCCCTTTTAAATAAATAATCCATCAGCGCGGATTCTCCCATCCCGGAAAACGACTCCTACCGAAGGGAGGGGACGAAGGAAGGACTGGAAAATTTCCCGGCGCGACAGAGTGTTCTTCATTTTCTTTAGTTAACATTTCCACTACCATGTTTAATTCTGCAACTTGTGCTTTAATTTCCTCCAAGTCTTGTTTTACTTTATGCATGAACTAGTATTTGCCCGTACCGATGGCACTTGGAACCCGTGTGGGCCCCGTGCGAAATATGACACTTGAGACCCGTGTGGAGCCGTGCGAAATATGACTGGGACAAAATGGCCCTGTGCGAAATATGACACTTGAGACCCGTGTGGGCCCCGTGCAAAATATGACTGGGACAAAATGTGATGACTGGGACATAAAAGTATGACTGAGACAAAAATCGTCCTGATTTGTATATATAATGTGCTGATGTGACTATAATGTGGCAAAAATGTGACTGGGACAGAAAATGTATGACTGGGACATGTGAAGAATACGACTGTGACATTTTCCTATTATGTATAATAGATTCCAGCAACTTTTCAAGATTGGGGTCAATGGAATATGTATCATCATGTTCTTGTTCATTGTAATTGATATTCCCATAATCCCATTGATTATGTATTGATGGATTGAATACATCTTCTATGTGAAAGGTTTGTTCATAAGTTTGAAGACTTGCTTCACTATACAATTCATAGGAGGATGCTTTCAACTCCTCAATACAATAATTGTAATCATCATACCCTTTAGTAGATTCATTGGAATATGGGACATCACATGATGAATTAATATTATAATCCCAAGAAGGTGATTGAGAATCCATCTCAACAGTTTGGACAATTCAGAGATCAGAACAAAGGAGAATTCAGAAGTTGTACCTCAGAAAATGTACACAGCAGCAAAACTTCACAGTAAGTTGTTCTTGATTTCCCGGTAAACCTGGTTTATTTTTCCGAAAAAATAAGCTTCATCATCTACCTCTCGATTGAATGTACTCAGCAGTGTATTGGACTCCCGGAAGAGCAATCTTGCATTCCTGATAGATTAACTTGCTGGAGTGGATGTACAAAGCATGGTTGTTGCACTAGAAACCTATTCTACCGGTAAAACAGGCCTGGTTTTCCGGTAGAACAACAATGCATCTTCTTTAAAATTATGCTCTGTTTTTGGACTTTTTATGCTCTGTTATTTTTTTCTGATTATATATTTTTTCTTTTTCGCTGTTTTTGGATTTTGTTTTTTAAATGGATGTACTAAAATGAATCAAAATTAATACAAGACACCATAAGTTCCCCGGCAACAGTACCAAAAATGCTTCGCACAAATAACTACTAAAACGTACTTGTGCAATTGATCCAGAGAATGGAAACAATCAATGATTAAAACAAAGAGTAGATTAACTCACCCAAGCGCAAGTGAATTAATCCTTATTGATTATCGCTCAAGCATAATAATACTAGCAAGAACTAGGTCATTTCTCCATAGGGACTATGGTTTGTAGTGGAAATCAAATTTAGATTAGTACTTAATTAGATGAAAGTGTGATGAAATCCAAATAGTGAAATGGGTTGTTCAATGGAACAACAGAAATGGAGAGTACTTTTAAAAAGATAGAATCCGATCCTTGGAATTAATGAAATCCAATGATTTAACCTAACTATTTTTCAATTATAATTACACAGAATTTATCCAGCTAACATTAGGATAAAATCAGGAGATTATGATCATGAAAACTGAGATTGATTATACAAAGAACAACCACCTAACATTAGGTTGTTCCTTGGAAGATATTATGATTAAACCCATTTAAAAAGGAAGGGAGATTTCAATAGAATCAGATCTACTAGTCAAATTCGGGCCAATTTAGACCAAGTCATGATCCAAGTATTGAATATGCCAATCTCTTGGACTGTCAATACCCAATCAAGAACATACTCAACTCTAAACGATTTCAATCATGTAGATCTAACATCAATCCATCTCAATCATTGAATTCTGAATTGGATTGAGAATGAGGAGAATTAGATCATTGGATCCCTTAAATTCTTTGGATCGAATCCCTTGGAACTAATAATTCATAAGAAACCAAATGGGTCGAAATAAATTGAAATAGCAAAAAAAGGAGAAGAAGATTGACTTGAAAATTAAACTGACTTGCATTAAAACTAGAATGAATTTAACAGCAGCTCAAAACTAGACATTAAAACAGAACTAAAAACTTAAATGAAAAATAAAGTTGCAGACAATAAATCGTCCCTCTCCTATCCTCTAAACCCTACTTAGCATTAAAAAAACCCTTAGAAATGGACCCTCGAATCGGGGGACACCTCTCAAATGAAGGTTTGGACCTATTTATAGATCTCTTTGACAATTCCAAAAAGTAATCCAAATTTTATGAAAAATTACAAAAGGTCCCTTGAAATTTATTCAGCTCCAGAGTTCATTTTACTTCCTCACTCAATTTATGCGTTTCCGAAAGTTCCCATTTTTTTTCCGAAAATTCGGAATGCTAGTTCTTTCATTGATTCTGCAGTGATCTTGCTTTTACTGGTAGTTAAAATAATTCATTCTCGGGAGTTGGAGCCTCTGTCAGCTTCCTTTTGGGCATTATTCCTCTTTTTTCCCGGTAATTGATCTCTGGACTCCCGGTAGAAGAAGCTTTTGTTGATTCTCATGTGATCTCCTCCTTTATTCTTCCAAGAATTCAGTTTCTTCTTCCGGGAGAGTGTGCTTCATTTCAATCTCTTCTTCATGTATTACTGGAAATGTGTGCTTCCTCTTCCGAGAGTGCACTTGTTCTTTCTATTCTCTTCCTTCTCATGTCCTTCAAAAACTTATAATACCCCAAAACCTACAGAAACATGCATTTTTCTTGTTTTTACCATGATAAACCATTTCAGATATCAATCATGCAATTCACACAGATGACAAGCTTAAAACATTTAATTCAAGCCAAAAACTAAGGGAAATGATGGCAAAGATTTTCACTTTTGAGTGCCAATTAAATGCCAAGCGCGGGAATGACCGGGCCACCATTAGCTGGGAAAACTTGATCCACGCACAACTCATATCTTCTCCGTTTATCTCAGCCATTGATAGTTACCGACCACCACGCGGTTTTGCCGCACCAAAATTCAAGAAATACGAGCCAGCCTCGGATGCGTACGTTCATTTGGTGCATTTCCAGCAAATGATGTCTCTATACATCATAGAGGATGATCTCCTCTGCATGGTTTTCCCTTCCAGTTTGGGGGACCTCAGGCTAATCTGGTTCGACAAATTACTGGAGCAATCCATCAGCTCGTTCCGGGATCTTTCCCGAGCCTTTTTGCCCCGGTTTGTCACCAGCACCAAACACAAGAAGGAAGTGGACTCTCTGCTAGCACTATGGATGGTAAAGGAAGAATCTCTCCAAAAATACGCATCCCAGTACTGGGATGTCTACAATGAAATAGAGGGTTGCGCTCCGGGAACTACAGTCCTATCATTCAAAATGGGACTGGACCCCCAGTGTTGATACCCAATTTTGACCCAACCTCAGAAGTCAATGAATTGGTCAAACCGGACTCCGAACAAATCCGAGCACTGTTCCGGGATGTCAGGACTTCCCACAAACAGCACCAATGTCAGCCACTGACAATGCATCAGTCAGCAAATATCAGTAAAATGTTAAGGAACGTTTACCCGAAGTCAGAATTTCAATCCGGCCTGCGGTACAGGACAAACAGCAATCTAACGGCCGACAAAACTCCTCTCTGTACGCGTTATGCTCCGGAATCAACAGAATTTTACACAAGCATCCGAAATCATGTTCGGGAATGGAAAGTCATCAGCTATTACGTTACAGAGAAGTCTACGTACAAACTGAATTCATCTGATCAAAATTCGGAATTCAGTCAAGCATAAACACCGTTCTGTTTATTTTTCACTGCGGCAACGAGCCGACGTCAGAATTGGGAAAACACAATTTTTACAGACATCATTTGAAAAGACAAACATTTACTGCTAATTACATTCGATGGACAAAAAGCAGTTCAAGGCGTAAGCCCAAAGCATCCCCTTCCGTTCAGAGCAGAAAGGCCGATTTCCAAAGAATTTCCAAAAAGTGTCCGGAATAATCCCGTGATATTTTCTAAATTCATGAGTCGACTCAAGCATGGCAAATATCTACTTCGAATTTTCAGAAACGGAGCCGAGCATAGAGCCGAGCAAGCACATATCAAATGTCTGGATCAATTTCTGGACCTGAGAAGACTTTAGAAATTCATTTTCATTTTCATTTTATTTTATTTTTGATTTTCGGCAGATTTGGGGATATATTTTCCACCCAAACGACATTTCCAAAACATCAAATCACCTTTCCCAACGCACTCCACATAAAAAAAATTTGACTCAGCATGTCGCATCTATAGATGCGACATGACCCTTTCTATAAAAACCCCTCTCCCCCTCTTGGGAGAGGACCCTTGGCCATTGGAGTTCAAAACATTCTCTCCAGAACAAATACTGCCCAGGCAGAATCCATTTCAAAGTCCAAAACTCTAACCAAAATCCTTCTAAAAAATCCTACCACCATTTCTAAGCCCTACTACCTTATTTCCCTCAAGAACAACCCTTGTTATTGAGACAAATCTTCTTCCTAAGCCAAATTCCAGCCACCTCAAAGTCCAATTACCAAAGCCAAACATCCAAAACGCTACCGAACCTCTATCCAAAAATCCCGAAATCAACCGAATGCAGCTGAACCTCTGTCGAAATTTCTGCAAACTTTATTTTCTTCTTTTCATTTGAGTCTTATTTCTCGGTATAGACATTCCACTCTATAGTCTAGTATTAGTATCGACTTCGGTCCGTATACTATACTTTATTATAGTTTACAGAATTTACTGTTAGAAATTTTCGACTCCCGAAATTGTAAATATACAAGGTAATGATATAAGAAAACATTTTGGTATCTTCTTTCCTTTTGTTTCTTCATTTCTTTTTCTTTTGACCGCTGCGATATAAACATCAAAGCGAAGAATAATCAGTTTCATAATATATCCCGAATATCGGTACATGTATGGCTATGCCTACTCCGATAACCTCGGCGAGAAAATTATGAAAACGCTTCTTTTATCTACATAATATGTAATCATCTATAATAAAGAGGACGACTATTTATGTCATTCTCCTCGTCAGAATTTGATGCATGCTAGGCTACGCCTGCTTCGACGTCACGTACGAGAAGAACGTAAATACATTTTCGCCCTAAAAATACGAAGACATATTGTTGGCTCCTTTGCCACCTTTCTTCTTTATTCAAAGAAATAGTTTTCAAAGATCTCGTTAAATGTTATCTCGGCCTCGCGTATGGCTATGCCTACCGGCTGTTCGGTCAAATAATCAGAGATCTTGGAACATTTATTTCTTTGAAAAAATTAGAAATTGTATTTGCAAAAATCGACTTATGAATTTTTGGCTTACGATCGCGACATGCCGTTAAAAGAAAATCTTTCATTTCTTGATATTTGCAAGGGAAAACAAAAGTTCATTTTGTTCATTTCTATTTTCATTTCTGAATCTGACCTTGTCGATATATTGTGTATAAGTCGTCCGTTTTGAAAATATTCCAACACGACTTATATATAATATTATATCTCATTATACATGTCTATAAATATGTATATATATGTATTTATACCTTTTTTATCCTTCTCATTCTTAAACATTTCACTCTTTTTATATATATATAAAGAAAAGGAAAAACATACTTAAAATTATAAGAGAAAGAAATCTCTCGATTCGTACCGTTTAGCGAACATTTGTAGTTGCTAACCGACTTGGATCAAAAAGAGTGTCTAGTGAATCGGTTCACACCGGGTCATTCGACATCTTTTGAGATTTCCCAAAATTCAAGAAAATCAACCTCCTCCTTGTAACATAAAAAAAATCTCATTCCAAAAATTAAATTCCTTGATTCGTTTTGTTCAGTGAAAACTTGCAGTAGCTGACTAATTCGGATCGAAAGAATGTTTTATGAATCGGGTCATACCGGGTCATTTGACATTCTTTTGGAATTTCCAAAAACAAGAATAATCTCTTTTCTCTTATAAAATAAAACACTTTAAATCAAAAATCTAATTCCTTGATTCGTACCGTTCAGTGAAATCTTACTGTAACTGACCGATTTGGATCGGAAGAATATCTCGAGAATCGGTTCATACCGGGATGCCCGATATTCTTTTAGGAATTCCCAAAATCAATAACAAAAATATTTTTCATAAACACGGTCGAACCTCTGTCCGATTGAAAAATACAAAAATACCTTTAAAACGAAAATTCCTAGATTCTAGTCATTCAGTGAAAACTTGCAATAGCTGACTGACTAAGGATCACAGAAATATTTTGTGAGTCGGGTTGTACCGAATCATTCAATATTCTGTTGGAATCTCAAAATCAAAAATAGAAACATTCTTTCTAAAATAAGGTCGGAGTTCTGTCTGACTAAAAAAAATGCAAAAACAACCAAAAAGGTCAAAATTCAATTTATTCTTTAAATTCTTTTCATAAAATCTCAAAAGCAGAATCAAAGTGTTGTCCATCTATAAACCCTAACTGAATTCATTCAAGCATCAGTTTTATATTTATTTCTCTTGGCCGAGAAATCATTGATTTTAAATTGGAAGAATTTTTTTTTTGAAAAGGAAGTACCGAAAGGGCGAATCGGGTGCCTAACACCTTCCCCATTCGTAATCAAATCTCTGAACCTGATTTTCTGATTTCGCAGACCACCTTTTCCGATAAAACCGGTGACTTGGCACACCGTAACTCTATCCCGAGTGGCGATTCTGAAAAATAGATTAATAATAGGATATATATTGCCTTGGCAATTATAAAACCGTTATTAAGTCTGAACATTTTAAAAATCAAGTAAGTCCAACTATCATCAAATTTTATTTTTCAAACGTCGCATTAAACCTCGAAAATCCAAAGTACGCTATCCGGAAGCGCGACCCCCGAAAATACGTGCGGAAGCGAAGAACGGAGGCGGAAGATTTTCCCAGTGCAACAACTGGCGATTCTGCTGGGGACTTGAGGATTTTAGCTTCCGGAAATTTTCAAAAATAGAATTGCCTTCCACTCAAAAATCAATCATCTCTCGGCCCGTATTACTGATGTACATTGTGTTTATTCTTTTCAGGGATATTACAGGTGGTGCGCTTCGCTAAAAAAATCTTCGCTGAAAATATTTTTGCTGCGCCAATGCGCTTATTATTTATTTGTATAGTCATATACTGTAAAAGAGGATTCTCTTCATTTTCAAAAAAAGAAACTTACTTTTACTACATTGTAAATTTTCCATGCATCATTTGCATCATTACCTGTTTTGGGTGGAGGTCATGACTGTCCAAAATGGATGCTACCCTATCAACTCATCAGGGGCCCGACAGTAAACTGCGCGACCCTAAAAAGTCCGTGGCCGAAATGAGGCACCCCACCAAATCACCGTCTCGAAGATGGTACCCTTCGGGGGCCGGAGGTCTGAAGATTCGGGAACCTTTGAAACCTATCAAGCTGCATAGCCTCATTTTACATATAGAAAAGCCAAAAAAAAAGTCAAACCAAAACCATGTTGTTATTATTAGGAGAACATATTCATTTCCAAAGGGAATCCTTATATGCATTCTGTTAAAATACAAAAATTCTTTTTCAAAAAAAAAATCAAAATAGAGTCTCTAGGAATACTGGGCTCATCATTGAATTTCTCCAAACATTTATAACCCGAGATAATGTTCCAGACTTCATGTCCGGGGCATGTCCCGAGTTATAAATTCAAAAGAAGTCCATTTGTCTCCAGTATCCCTAGGGAGATTTCCTGGTGTACTGATCTAAGCTTAGTGATTGTCATACAGATAGCAGTACTGCATACTCAGACTCTCCCCAAAGTCATCCGTTTAGCCTAGACAATGGCATCACACAATAGGCCATCCCGAGGAGTTTGGAGGCCCCGAGGTAGCAATTCTCAGATTTCGAGGCAGCCCATGGTGCCCATTTCATTGCCTACCCGGCCCAGAGTTACACTGCCACAACCATCAAGGGTACCCATTTATAATTCTCATCGAGTCCCCATGGATTATCCAAAAATAAATCCAAGGGAAGAATCCCAGAGAAGGCAGGTCAACCACATCGGAGGAGTCAACAGGTCAGGAAGAGTTTATGCCCCTGCTGAGACTAATAAAAACAAAAGAAGTTATGAAGAAAAAACAGAGGATGAAATGCAGGAGTTTATCAGAACTCTGAAAAAGAGTGAGTTTGACATTATGGAGCAGTTGAGGAAGACCCCTGCCCATATCAACATATTGACCCTATTGCTGACTTCTGAGCCACATAGGCAAGCCCTGTTGTCAGTACTAAAGAAAGCACAAGTTCCCAGGGACATAACCCCAAATGTTCTGCAAGAAATGGTAGGCTCAATAATGGGACCAGGGATCATCTCATTCTCCAACGATGAAATTCCGAACGAAGGGATAGGGCACACCAAAGCCCTCCACATCGCCGTCAAGACCAAGGAAATAATCGTAGCTCGAGTACTCATAAACAATGGCTCAGCATTGAATGTCTGTCCTCGTACAACTTTGCAAAGATTGGGAATACATTTCGAAAATCTTCGAAACAGTACAATGACAGTAAAAGCTTTCGACGGATCACGCAGAGAAACATTGGGAGAATTTGAACTCCCTGTTGAAATCGGCCCCATCACTTTTCCTATTCAATTCCAAGTCCTAGAGATTCCATCAGCTTACAATTTCCGGTTGGAACGGCCATGGATCCATATGACCGAAGGCATCCCATCCAGCCTCCACCAAAAAATTAAATTTATAGTGGACGGCCAGCTTATCACCATCTTTGCAGAGCTAGACTGTGCCATATACAAAGCACCAACTATTCCAATGATCGAAATGAATGAACCCTCTAGTTTTCAATCTTTCGAATATGCGTCGGTACTTTATGGGACGCAATGTCCCTCGAGGGTTCCCAAAGCCACAGAAATGGTAATCAAGTACTTTCATCGCTATGGCTTCCAATGTGGAAAAGGGTTGTGGATCGATTTACAAGGTGAGGCGGAACCTCGGATTCTGCCACCACAATGCCATACCTTTGGTATAGGATACATGTCATCTCCCCAAGAAAAGAGGAAAGCAACAATTCGAGGAAGAGGCAACCTCCGCCTTACATCAGCGAGAGCTTCATATCAATGGGATTTATCTGTTCTGACTCCGAAGAAGAGAAAGAACCACAGCTTGTAACGGATAATCTCCATATTTCTAAAGATCCCTCACCAGATGATGACGACCAAGGCTTGTCTCAGATCTTCAGTGAGATACAAATCGCCGCCATCGACCCACCATCCCCAAGTCACAAGCTGCGGGATACTATCCGTACAGCCTATCCAGGCGAAAAGCGACACAATTGGACGTCCTCCCCAATGGAAAAAGCCCATGTGTTTTGGTAAACTATGGCAGGATCAACCCATGTCTTTTGTATTTTCATTTCTGCTAAATAAAGTTTGGGTGCTTTCCTTGTTTGAATTGCATTTTTTTCTATCTCGCTGTGTTTATAAATGAAAAGCGTTGTGCATTCTACTCATTTATTTGTCTCTGTCAAAATAATCAAGGCCAAAATTACTGACAAAAAAAATCATCACCATTTTTCAAGAATCCTAAAATTCGTCCCTTTAACTCAAACGATCGAACAATCTTAGCACTGGACGAGCATGACTTTGACACTGAACTAGATTTTGATCTGATGGGGATAGAGGTCGACGACAATGCTAATCACGAAGTCCCAGATGAGATCCGAGAAATGGTGGAAAATATTGAAAACCGGCAAACTCCTAATGTCGAGGAAACAGAAACCATTAATTTGGGGACTGTAGGGACACCTAAAGAAATCAAAATCGCAATCCATCTAGATGCGTACCAAAAGGCTGAGTTTATAGAACTGCTTCGAGCATACCAAGACATCTTCGCCTCGTCGTATGAAGATATGTCAGGGCTTAATACCTCAATTGTAGAGCATCGGCTCCCTATAGACCCATTCATAAGGCCCATCAAACAAAAGTTGAGAAGACTCCGACCAGAATGGAGTCTAAAAATCAAGGAAGAAGTGATAAATCAGTTCAATGCGGGCTTTCTACGGGTGGTAGAACATCCATAATGGCTTGCCAACATAGTCCCCATGCCAAAGAAAGACGGAAAAGTCCGAATGTGTATTGACTATCGAGATTTAAACAAAGCTAGTCCAAAAGGCAACTTCCCTTTGCCTCATATTGACATCCTCGTGAATAATACGGCAGGTCACGAGATGTTTTCTTTAATGGATGGCTTTTCAGGGTACAACCAAATTTGGATAGCTCCAGAAGACCAAGACAAAATTGCCTTTCTTACCCCATGGGGAGTCTTCTGCTATCAGGTCATGCCATTTGGTTTGAAAAATGCAGGTGCAACTTACCAGAAGGCAATGATCATGTTGTTTCACGACATAATCCATAAAGAACTGGAGGTTTACATAGACGACATGATCATCAAGTCTCGATAGAAGGATCTAAACCTTCGACGAGTATTCGAACGTCTTCGCAAGTATCAGTTAAAGCTAAACCCGGCTAAATGCGCATTTTGTGTAACATCTAGGAAATTGTTGGGATTTATGGTCAGTCAAAAGGGTATCGAGATAGACCCGGCCAAAATCCAAGTCATCCTCAAAATGCCAGTACCATTTGGTATAACAGAAGTCCATTCTTTTTTAAGAAAGCTAAACTTCACCAGTCGCTTTATAGCACAAATGACGCAAGTTTGTGATCCTATATATCGACTGCTATGAAAAAATGCACCTCAAGGCTGGACCGTCGAATGCCAGACCGCTTTTTAAAAAGATCCAACAATACCTGCTTCAACCACCCATTCTCATCTCACCGCAGCCCAATAAACCTCTGTTTATGTATTTAACCGTGCTCGATCATTCCATGGGGTGTATGCTGGGGAAATACTCAGAAGACGGCCAAAAAGAGCAAGCCATCTATTATTTGAGCAAGAAGTTTCTCGCATATGAGAACAACTATTCGGCGCTAGAGAAAACTTGTTGCGCGCTGGCTTGGGCATCCCATCGGCTTCGCCATTATATGATCCATCATACTACCTACCTGTCGTCTACCCATTAAAATATCTCTTCGAGAAACCCACACTTTCGAGTCGAATCGTGAGATGGCATATGCTCTTGTCAGAATTCGACATCGTCTTTGCTACCCAGAAGTCAGAAAAGGGAAGAGTCATAGCAGAATACCTAGCCGAAAATCCCCTCGAAGATAAGAAACCAATGGAGCCTCTTTTCCCTGACGAGGAAATCTTCTATTCAGAAAAAGATGTCCAAATTCCCGAATGGAAATGATTTTTCGATGGATCATACAATCAGAAGGGTGCTGGAATAGGGGCGGTCCTAATCTCTGAGCAGGGAACTCATTTGCCCGCCGCGACAAAGCTCCTATTCGAAGACGAGTCCGTAATCACCAACAATATGGCAGAGTATGAAGCCTGCATCATGGGCATACAAATGGCTTTGAATTATGAAATTTTCAATTCGCAGGTCTATGGTGATTCAGATCTAATCATTCAGCAAAGCAACGAAACTTTTCAGACTAGAGATCCAAAGCTGATTCCCTATCATCAGAAAGTCAAAGAGCTCTGATCCAAGTTCAAACAAATTGAGTTCATCCACATTCCAAGGGCTGAATATTCATTTGCAGATGCTCTGGCGACTCTCACAACAGCCATACACTTTTCAGACGAGGAAAAAATCCCTGCCATACTAATCCAGCTTAGAGATTCTCTTGCCCATTGCGCTCTAATCGCCAGTGAAAGAGATGGCCAGTCATGGTACTATGACATCAAAACCTT
>NMUG010004269.1:0-14009 GCA_002855965.1 Monotropa hypopitys | reverse complement strand
ACGCGGTGGTGGGTTCGGATCGCGGCGGTGCGGAGGATGTTTTCCGGCAACATCTCCGGCGATGCTCCGGTGGGTAAATTCTTAACTCCGATTAAGTAGGGTCGAGTCGATATCCTAGTATGTATGGATTTCATGTTGCTAATTAATGCGGCATTACGTTGGAATTAAGCGGTGATCTTGGGCCTGCTAGTTGTTTGATATGATGTTCCTAGAGGCTTAGGCGCGCTACGTGTTCAACGAAATTCCCATGAGAGGGACGACTAGTGTTTTTGGAGATTGTAGGTTGGTTGGTGACCATTGGAGATTAGGGTCGCCAAGTGTTCGATGAAATGTCCGTATGAATCTTAAATCATGTTTTGGGGTCATCGTGACGATTGAATTATCGTAGGACATGTCGATGGAACAATTGGGTACGTTGAGTTTTGAGAGTCACTATAGGTCCCTTGGAACTTACGGGACACCATGTGTGTGTTGGCTTTACCAAACGAGCATTGATTTGGGATTTGGGTTTCAAAGTCCCTCCCTTCATATTTTGGTAGACTTGGGCATTTCTTTCCCCGTTGTGATAGAATCTTGCTTTCAAAACCCTCGGTCGAGGTTGAATGGTCTTGGTGGTTGTCTCCCTTGGGTTTGGCCAAGGTGGAGAAAATGATCGAGGAACTAAGTAAGTAGTTCAATGAAACCAATAAATGTCAAATATGGAGGATGTGCCCCACGAGGACTACTCGTACCAAATCTTGAATCTATCATTTAAAAGAAACGTGATCGAACACATTTATATAGAACATGCAATCTAGATGGAATAGTGTGGAAATGGCCTTGGCTAGGCACTAAAACAATGATGAGAGAAAAGGAGACGAAAATGTGAACTAAAGTGTTGGCCAACCTCATTGGCTAATTACTATGCGGGAATGGACTTGACTAGGGATTCTCGGCATAGTTAACTTGTGACTATGATGCGGGGGTGGACTTGACTAGGGACTTCCAGGATAATACTTGAGAACGATGATATGGGCATTATACTTATATTCGGGAACGGACTTGACTAGGGGTTCCCGGGATGGTCGCTCCATCCACGACATTGTGCACAATGGGGGCTACATGAGCCCTCCCAACGGACTTTGGGGAAGACGGATTAGGTTAGATAGTGTGTCGACGGGCTACTATTCTATACCTTGCCATATCAACGTTACAACGATGCTTGTATAAATACGGAATGGACTTGACCAGGGATTCCAGGATTTATACATGTATGAATATGGAATGGACTTGACTAGGGATTCCATGATTCATACTAACTTGAGTATACTTAGATAATAAGGAATGGACTTGACTAGGGATTCCGGGGTTTATCCCAAATGATAAATGAAACATATGTATAGAATAGACTTGTAATGGAATTCCAGATTACACCTCCAATGTGGAATGAATGAAAGTGAAATAATATATGTATACTTATGTGGACACTTGGTCTAGTTGTCCCTTGAATAGTATTTGTTGATATTGACTAGTTAGAGTCACACTGTTGAGAAAGGATATGGACTTACAAATGTGAACGAGTATTGTGGCAAGAATGGTAGGATACACGGAACGTACTTGATTAGGGGTTCCGTGATTATCCATATTCATGGAATCAATGAATGGAAAGATAGAAAAGAAAGAAAAAAATACTTTAAATCTCCAACATGGCATATAAATCCAACACTTAACGATAACAATAGTTGGTGTGGTTCGCAACGTGAGTAACGGTTAGTTATCTTGACACGGTGTTGGTTTGGGATCCTTAGTAGATCCTTAGAGTTTTGTAACTCGGCAGTGCAGTTGATTGAGTTGAGGTTAGAGGTTGCTTCAGTTGGACTTGGGATGTTGTACCCGTTATACTCATTTGATGTTGCGGCTTTGGTTAGATACACTTGTTGACAGTACGCCTATGTCCCAGTTGCCTTGAGTTAGGTTTACACTATGTACGCTTGGTTTCTTTACTGTTCTCGTACTTTGTTTGTGGACATGTAGGCACGCACCGCATGTGCATGTTTGGTAGTAGTTATGGGTTTTCTCACTGAGCCGTGGTTTGCTCAGACCCTCTTTCTTTTCCTTTTCTAGTCTGTGTTGCAGGGCTAGACGGACTTGGAGTTGGAGTCAGCTGCTGGGTTTTCTTGGATTCGGTCACCTCAGTTTCAGTGGCTTCTTTTGTACAGAATAGTGTCGATACAGCTTTGTAGTTGTACTTTCCTTTACTTTGTACTTCAACTTTAGTTGAGCCTTTGTACTTGTACTTCAGTTTCAGTTGTAGCCGTGTACGACATTTGTACTTTACTTCCGCTTGTAGTTCCTGATTATATTATGTATCATGTAATGAGAAATCAACTGAATATGTATCTGAATGGCAAGTAGTTGTATCCCCTGTTTATTATTTAAATTGCTTTCAAAAAATGGTTTGAAAATCCGGGGCGTGACATATTGTATGGTATTGTGTTCATCCCAGTCGTCCGTGACCTAAATCCTAGGGCTGGGACTGTCTTGGGAACAAAGGACTAAGATTTGTTATATAGATTACAATTATTCCATCAAAGAGTGTTTGATCTTAAGAGTTCGTTTCGTAAATTCAATGGTCATAAATGTCTTGGACATAAACCACCGAGATTTATTATGTAGATTACAATTATGCCATCAAAGAGTGTTTTGATCTTAAATGCTCATTCCGTAAATCCAATGGTCAAGAATGTCTTGGACATAAACCACTGAAATTTATTATGTAGATTATAATTATGCATCAAATAGTGTTTTGATCTTAACCGCTCATTCCATAAATCCAATGGTCATGAATGTCTTGGACATAAACCATTGAGATTTATTATATAGATCTATCTATATAGGGAGCGATTCCTGTGACATAAAAATTTGACATAATTTTTTGACATAATATATTTGGGGACTTAACTGTCACGATCCAAACCGTTCATGATGTTCAAATTAATAAAATATATGATCCTGCAAAAATTCAGCTAAATCAGATATTGATAAGTGCTTGATCCAAACAGTTGCACAAAAAATTGACAAAAAATGCGTTATACACAACGGTTTGGATCAAACACTTATCGATATCTGATTTAGCTGAATTTTTGCAGGATCATATATTTCATTAATTTGAACATCATGAACGAATTGGATCGTGGCAGTTAAGTCCCCAAAGTCCCCAAATACATTGTCAAAAAATTATGTCAAATTTTTATGTCACAGGAACCGCTCCCATCTATATATAGAGAGAGAGAGAGAGAGAGAGAGTCCACTTCCAGTGAGGGATCCTCATCTAAATAAGTTGTGAACTTTTAATCCTGGCTATTAGATTCATCAAAGAGTTTATATTGTAGTACACTTTAATGTTTTAAAAACAAAGATAAGTGGTCAGGATTAGAAGTCCACAAACTCATTTAGATGAGGATATGAGGATCATTGGTGGTGCAGTGGTAAAAACTCATTCCAATAACCTTAAGGTCTTAGGTTCGAGTCTGAGCATAATCACTTTGTGTATTATTATCAAAGATTAGACTTGTCATCGTCTTTTCCTCTTCCCAAACACTCATTAATGGGGACCAACTGGGCGTCGATATTTATTATATATATATATACTTGTCGTGCTTTGCTTTGATCACTATACGAGTGACAATAATTAAGCCTCAAATGTTTACCACCAAGGACCTTACTATAATGAGCTTGTAGAAAAAATGAAAGTGCTTACCAACCAACAACTTAGTCATCAGTTCCTTCAAAGAATCGTTCACATGGACTACCGAATTAGAAAATAATCTTTCAGTTTTACAAGTAGTTTTAAACTCAACTCCTAGACCTCAGCCTGGGCCTTGATAATGGTACCTAAGATCTTAGACCTCGGTCACGTGTTGACTGTTGAGGTAAGCATTGAGCATACACGATAACCACAAAAAATTAGTCATTCAGGAAACCAAGCAGTTCTCAGAGACAAAATAAGATTACTCAATCTAGATATTTCATGTGCTACATGCATCCAATATAACAACAACGCATGTGTGATCCAAGCTGTAAAAAAGTTCAGGAAACCGAACGGGGAAAAGGCTCATTATGCCTGCACATGATCAATTCACGTAGTTCAATACTCACTCTTCAAAGAAAAAACAAACAATTGGAGAGCATTATGTTGTTACTCAAACCGAAACAATTTATAAACAAGTATTACATGAGATGAGAGGTATAGAATAGTTTAATCAACTTGCAGGGTATTCCTTATGCAAGGAGTAATATTTCCATACCTCTGGCTGAAGTTCTCTCATTAGCTCATACATATCTAGAAGAACAAATAATTTCTCCGGTGACCTCTTGCTTTTGGCAATAGCCTCTCCAAAACTAAGGAGAACAGCAACACTGTTTTCTGTAACGTCTGCAAAACATTGCTCCTTAAGGGAATCGACACCTTCAAAGATTTGATCACAGACTTTCTTTTCCCCAGCAAAAAGCAGTTTGACCTATTTCAGTTGCAGAGACTGTTGGAATATGAACTCTTTAATAACTTGTACATAATTCAATGTAAATACTTACAGCAATACGCATAAAATGAATCCAATTTCCAATTTTAGCCTCCAAAACCTCCCACTGCATTCTTTGGACATCTTCTTTACCAAGTTTTTCTACACCTAGTTTCCGGAGGCTTTGTTCCAAAACTGCTGCACGGATTTCCCTGGATATGAACAAAAACTGATCCACAATTTTAGCCAGAATTTTAAGAAAGACATGCCAGTTCAAACAGGCATCACATCCGTATCCACAATTACTTTTACCAGCAGAACCCTATGTAGTGGAAAGAGAAAATTGATAACACGTGGCTGTAATTGTGATCATGTGCACTAATACCGGGACTTGCTTTGGAGAGTCGGAAAGCCATTACTGGCACAATGACAAAGTATCGGGGCAAAGAATTTTCCATTAATGTTAATTAATTTGATCTTGAATGACTATTATGACGAGCCTTCCTTTGAATTATGTGATACAACCAAATAGATAGGATGGTCTCAAGTAACAATGATAAGCTAGAATAAAATAATGGTAGGTATTTAATCTTTCTACATAATACAATTCATTGTCGAATATGCATAGCATACATAAATCTTTTATGTGATGCCCTAAATCCAAACTTCATGATGAAAATCTCCAGACCCTCTATTCCACTAGATAAACAGAATTGCTCATTACAATAGGATTTAAATCCTACTTAATGCAGGAAAAAGGTATCTACGTCAACTTCTAATCTGTCTTAGAGACAAGAAATAAAAAGAAGCAAAAAGATATCAGATGCTCCAAAATAGAAGACAGTAAGATGGAAGCAAAGCAAGAGTCCATCCTCTCTGATCCTAAAATCCAGCAAAGAGAGAGATTTTTTCTTGAAGAGGAAACAAAGAGAATGTCAGCTCCACCATATTTGCTTGTATTCATTCGTAAACCAAACTACTGAGTCTTAATAGCAGCCAATTCTAATCTTACTCATTCTTCATAATTAAGATAATAGACATAAAAAGAAAAGCATCTCAACAACCTGCACAATAACATGGCTCGCCAACGAAACAAATTACGATGAAATCAACATACGACTGCCATAAATTAGGGACAGTAATGTTACTGCAATTCTAGCACTGTATACTAATGATATTACTGCATTGATGACTCATCCAAGCTTTCCCCCATGCATCAATATATGAAATATGTTGCTCTAGGTTTCAATGTTATCGATAGGCAGCTTGTACCTCTCTTTAAAATGTCTTATATAACAATACTACAATACTTGTAGATTCTTCCAGTCAACCAAAAACTTGTTTTGTATTCGTAAATCCTGTTACTTAATATCATATAATGAAAATCTTAGCCATCCATAAAAAATTAAATGATCAAAAGATAAATGACGTACAGGAAAAGCCTCTAATACTAAAGATAAATGATGTACATGAAAAGCCTCTAATACTAATTTAGGTCTTCCTTATTGGCAATGAATACAAAGAATCCCTCCTTACCAATAAAAGAAGATGACACTACAGCCCATATATGGATAAATCTTCTAGTTCCTAGGCATGTCTCAGAAATGGACTCAATGATGGAAAATTCAAATAAGCTTATAAGTGTTTATGCTTTCACACACCTGCCTAGCTTGTGATTTAGCTGTAGCTATCCTTAGTAGTCTAATGGTTGGTTCATATGATATCATCCTGATTATTGCCCTGAGAAATAGAATTTCTACCCAAAAGGGAGGAAAAAAAGGAATATATAAAACAACAGTGGATGTTTCTCGAGAATATATGTCTATAGTTATATACAAGTCTCTACAAATAAAAAATTTTGAAAATCATTGGTGCTATCCTGACTCATAAGAAATTCATCCAAAGCATATAAGACTAAAAATAACTTAAATAAAAGATTATACTAGTAAATTCTTCAAATAAGGGTTGTTGAAACTGAGATGAAATAAGGAATTTTCTGTCCAGTCCTAAACTTAACAAACTCTAACAAATTAATCCTAACACAGGATTTTGTATTTCATAAAAAATCAATGCCCAATTGGTACAAATTAATGAGTGTCTGGATAGGAGAAAAGACGAGAACAAGTCTAATCTTTGGTAATAATACACAAAGTGATTGTTCTCATACTCAAAACCAAGATTTCCAATTTCATGTGATCCTGAAATTAAAAATATTCCTTAAGTGACCTTATTAATGACAAAAATGATCATATTAAGGTAAGATTCAAAAGAATATTTCCAAAAGTTAGACATAAATATAATAATATTAAAAAACTTTTATACCAGAAAAATAATCATGCAATATTATTTTTTCAAATCTAAACCAATCAAAAAAATCTAGATAAATCTTCAAGATCGTTTATGAAAAACATTGAACTTGTAAAGTGATAAATTTGCTAAATAATACAACTACCTTTTGTTAGAATAATGATAGGGATATTGTTATGTTTCGTTACTTTTTATTGTTTAAGTGTCTCATTGATATTTTTCCTATAACTAGGGACTCGGTTGTAATTCATCATTATTATTTTAATATAAAAGAAGAGTGAGGCCTTATCATTCTCTAAGCTTTCTCACTAATCATAATTCAACATGGTATCAAAGCCTAACCCTAAACTATTTTTCTAATACCAAACCCTAAATACATCTCAGCCGCCACACCTCCAGCCAGTCACCTTCACGTCACCAGCGCCACCACACACCCATCCCCTCCTTCCCGTCACCCTCTTTCCTCTCGCCATAGCACACATGGTCGCCTAACCTTCCAATCGGCTGCCACCATTCCTGTTCGTCTACCTCCCGTCGCCACTTGCCTGACAATCTCGTCGCCTCTCCAACCTCCTGATCACTATTGGCCGCCGTCTCCCTTGGCGAGCGTCATCGCCATGGAGGCCTAGCCGACCCTCTCGCCTGCTGAATGCCATTCCAAAGTCTCAGCTAGCCGTCGCCAACCTCTAACCCACATGGCTGTGAACGTTTGCTCGTTCTTCCTCTTTTTTGCAGTCGATTGACTTGTATGGGAACCCAGATCTACTGATCTCTGAGTGTGTGTAGTTATTCATCAACCCCTACTTTCAAATCTACTGAAAGATCTACTTTGCCTCATTAAGTCCCAGATCCATATGGTTACAGAGAGGGATCAGTCCCAGATCCATATGGTTACAGAGAGGGATCTGTATCATTTTTTCTTTGGGTGCTCTTATTATCTTCATATTTGTTATTGCTGGTTGTAATTGGGTTCCTTTTCTTGTCTGATTATTTTTTCTTTGGGTGCTCTTATTATCTTCATATTTGTTATTGCTGGTTGTAATTGGGTTCCTTTTCTTGTCTGATGGCTGACCTAACTAGTGAATCCATCACTAGTCTTTTGCCTCCTAGTGGGGAGAGCCTTAGTATTGTCAACACACAGATAGTCCTATAGTCCGAGCATAAAAATCACTACCTCACTTTTCAATGGTCAAAACTATCTAGCATGATCGCAAAGTTTGACCCTCTTCTTGAAAAGTAAAGAAAAATGGGATATGTTGATGGAAGGATCCAAGCACCAGCTATTACTGATCTCAGGTATGACCAATGGGAGATTACCAACTCCCTAATTATGGGTTGGCTAATTTACTCTATGATTCCTGATATTGGGGAGAGCTATTTGTCAATGGCAACGGCACATGATATTTGGGAAGCTGTTGTAGCTACTTATTCTAGGAAGGGAATTTTTCACAGACATTTGAGTTGCGCCGAGCTATTGAGCGATCTATTCAGGGGGAGCAATCCGTGCTTCAATATTTTACTTTCCTCAGTAATGGTTGGAAGAAATTGGACCATCTTCAAGATTATAAACCTGTTTGTATGACTGACTCTATTGGGTACAAGAAATTCATTGAAAAAGAAAGGGTCATTAAGTTTCTTGAAGGTCTAAATGTGGAAGTTTATCCAATGTGAAGTCGTATCTTGGGTTTGGAGACTCTTCCTAGCCTTCAGGAGGCCTTTGCATATGTTCAAAATGAGGAGAGTCGTCGGTCTGATATGATGCCCACTGTCACATCTGACCGTTCTGTCTTACTTTTTACCCCTTCTTCAGAGCAAGCACAAGGGTCTCTCACTTCTTCGTCTTCTTCAGGAAAGACACATATATTCTGCGATTACTGCTACAGACCTAGACATACTCGTGAGACATGCTGGAAGCTTCATGGGATTCCATCAGGGGGCGTGGTGATCATTCTGGCAATCGTGGAGGCCGATCTGGTCAGGGTAAAGGATGAAAGTCTCACTCACACACACGTGCTCATCAGGCCAGCACAGTAGATACTCCTATTGCTCCATCTTCAGATGCTCTCTCAGGCATGACTTCTACGGAACTTGAGGATGTTCTTCATCGGGTCCTAGGACAACAATCTTCATCCACCACTACAGATACATCCCAGAATACATTCCTTGTCTCACTTGCTCATGGAGGTAATTTAGTCTGTTCTACCAGTGCCTTTCTGTCCCACCAATCTTTACCTTGGATCATTGATTCTGGTGCTTCTGACCATATGTCTGGATCTTCTAACCTTTTCTTAAATTATAAGCTCTTTTCAGGCAGTGACAGAGTTAGAATTGTTGATGGCATGATTTTCTCTATTTCTGGGAAAGGTTTAATTCGTGTTACTCCTTCTCTTCCTTTATCCTTTGTTTTACATGTCCCTACTTTTTCTGTAAACCTTTTATCCTTGAGTCGTCTTACTCATAATCTGAACTGTAGTGTGACTTTTTTACTTGATCATTGCATTTTTCAAGACCTTATCACGAGGAAGATGATTGACAGTATTAGAAAGGAACATGGTCTCTATATCCTGGATCAACCGGACCAGTCAGCACATCATTCCATACAGCTTTCAGACAGCAATGAGGATTTATGGATGTGGCATCATCGACTTGGACATCTGTCTTTTTACTTACTTAAACATTTATTTCCTTTAGTTTCTTGTAATAAAGATTTGTCAAAGTTTCAGTGTGAGTCTTGTCAACTTGGCAAACATCATAGGGCGTCTTTTGCTCCGAGTCCTAATAAGAGTGATGTTCCTTTCTCTTTAGTTCATTCTGATGTTTGGGATACTTCTCGTATTCAGTCAGTAGAAGGTCATAGATGGTTTGTTACATTTATTGATGATTTTTTACGAACCACTTGGGTGTATCTCATGAAAGAAAAAAGAGAGGTCTTCTCCATCTTTCAACATTTCCACAAAATGGTCTCTTGTCAATTTAATGTTGTCATAAAAATCCTAACGTCGGAAAATGGAGGGGAATACATTGATTCAGGCCTAGCTCAGTATTTCTCCAATCACAGAATCATCCATCAGACCTCGTGCACTAATACTCCTCAACAAAACAGAGTAACCAAGCGAAAAAATCGACATCTTCTTGATACAACCAGATGTATGTTGTTCTCTATGGGGGTTCCACGATCGTATTGGGGAGAAGCTGTTCTTACAGCCACCTACCTCATTAATCGTCTTCCAACTCAAGTTCTCCACAAAAAATCTCCTCTTCATGTCCTACTCGGGTCTGAAGCCATATTTTCCATCCCACCAAAAATCTTTGGGTGTGTATGTTTTGTCCACAATCACTCCTCATCACAAGGTAAATTAGAACCTCGGTCTGTCGAGTGTCTTTCTTGGATACTCCTCCACTCAAAAGGGGTACAAGTATTATCATCCACCTACTCGTAAGTGATTTGTCTCTATGGACGTCACTCTTTTCGAGTCACAGTCCTACTTCGTGATGTCACAGTCATCTCTTCAGGGGGAGCCTCAGTGTGAAGAGATTCATGTCTCTATTGTTAACCCAGAAGGTGTGGTACCAACTGTCCATAATGCTCCTCGTGCTCCAGTGGAGACAGGAATGGAGGAAACCAAAGAACAAGTGTATGTCAGAGATAAAGCACGAGAGAAGGTTAACTGGATACAAGATATCATGCCTCATCCTTCACTGCCATCTCCTTCTCTTGATAAGAGTCTGTCATCTCCTTCTCTTGATAAGAGTCTAGGTAACTCTACTATTGATATTATGAAGCCTACTGATGTTATTACTCCCGATATTATGAATCTAGATGTTCCTATTGCTCAACGAAAGGGGGTGAGATCTTGTACTCAGCACCCTATATCAAACTTTGTATCCTATTCTCACTTATCCTCCAACTATAAAACTTTTGTGTCTAAACTTTCTTCTGTAAGTATACATAATCATTTCCATGATGCTCTTGTTATTCCTGAATGGAAACACGCTATGGTAGAGAAAATGAAATCTCTTCATAAGAATGGCACTTGGGAATTGACTAAGCTACCCAAGGGTAAATGTATTGTAGGATGCAAATGAATGTATTCTGTGAAACACAAGGCAGATGGATCAATAGAGCGTTATAAGGCTCGGTTAGTGGCAAAAGGGTTTACACAAACCTATAGGGTAGATTATCAAGAGATGTTTGCTCCTGTTGCAAAGATGAATACTGTCAGAATCCTTCTATCTCTTGCAGCTAATCTAGACTGGCCATTGTATCAGTTTGATGTTAAGAATGCCTTCTTACATGGAGATCTAGATGAAGAAGTATACATGGATATTCCTCCTGGTTTTGAAGCTTCCCAAACCGAGGGGAAGGTATGTAGACTTCGAAAATCTTTGTATGGCCTCAAACAACCTCCAAGGACCTAGTTTGAAAGATTTATTCAAGCAATGAAGAAGTATGGCTTCAAACAAAGTCAAACTGATCACACGCTATTTGTGAAACATTCTTCATGCGGGAAGACTATGGCTCTTATTGTTTACGTTGATGATATTGTTCTTATCGGAGATGATAATGAGGAAATCCCTCGAATCAAAAGATATCTGGCAAAGGAATTCGAAATTAAAGACTTAGGGAACCTGAAATATTTCCTAGGAATTGAAGTTGTCAGGTCAAAGAACAGGATCTTCATATGTCAGAGAAAATATGTTATTGACTTGTTGGAAGAAACAGGAATGCTTGGCTGCAAAGCTTGTGACACTCCAGTAGAGTCAAATCTGAAACTAAGTGATGATAAGGATGGGACTCCTACAGATAAAGGAAATTATCAGAGACTAGTAGGTAAACTCATTTACTTAACCCACTCACGTCCTAATATTGCCTTTGTTGTTAGTATGGTGAGGCAGTTTATGCATGCCCCTACAACCATACACTTGGAAGCAGTCATGAGAATTCTGAGGTACTTGAAATCTTTTCTAGGAAAGGGTCTGTATTTCTCCAAACATGCTCATCTTAAAGTTGAAGCCTATACCGATGCTGATTGGGCAGGTTCAATTACTGATAGGAGATCCACTTCAGGGTATTGCACCTTTGTTGGTGGAAACTTAGTCACTTGGAGAAGTAAGAAGCAGAATGTTGTTGCTAGATCCAGTGCTGAAGCAGAATTCAAAGCAATGACACAGGGAGTATGTGAGCTCTTGTGGATCAAGCTTTTGTTTATTGATTTGGGAATTGCTCACTAGGATGTTATCCATCTGTACTGTGATAATAAGGCTGTAATCAACATAGCTCATAATCCCGTTCAATATGATCGGACGAAGTATGTTAAGATTGACCATAATTTCATCAAAGAAAAACTCACCAGTGGAGCAATATGCATACCATTTGTCAGGACTGGAGATCAGCTTACGAATATTCTCACCAAAGGGATTGGCAGTAAACCATTCCAAGAAATTTTGACAAGCTGGGCATGAGAGATATCTATGCTCCAACTTGAGGGGGAGTGTTAGAATAATGATAAGAATATTATTATGTTTCATTACTTTTTATTCTTTAAGTGTCTCATTGGTATTTTCCCTATAACTTGGAACTCGGTTGTAATTCATCATTATTATTTAATATAAAAGGAGAGTGAGCCCTTCTCATTCTCTAAGCTTTCTCACTAATCATAATTCAACACCTTTATAAGATGATAAATTTTATAATGTGGTAAATTTATAAGATAATAAAATTTTATAAGACGATAAATATATAAAATGATCAAAAGGATGGACTAGGTATAGCTAAGATACGAAAGGTCGTTGATTTGAATTTTTATATGATGATAAATTTGTACAATGTCCAAATGGATAAACTAGGATTTTATTACGATAAGGAAGGTTAGTTGATTTAAAATTTGTAGAATTAGTGGAATCTTTAGCGTTCCGTGGACACTCCATTTGACACTCCATTTTGTGGGGCTTATTATGAATTTCATTATAATGATCCAAACCGTTCACGATATTTAAATTGATGAAATATATGATCCTGTAAAAATTCATCTCAATCGGATATCGGTAAGAGTTCGATCCAAACAGTTTTCACATAAAGTTTGATAAAAACTGGTATTTTTCAAGAACTTGTCGATATCCAAAAAGTTGGATCAATAAACTATCGATATCCGTTTGAGCTGATTTTTTGCAATCTTATTTTTTATACATTTAAACATCATGAATTGTTTGAATTATCACAATGTGATTCAGAATAAGCCCCACAAAATCGCGTCTTTTTTGTGTCAAAAGGTGTCCTTGAACCTCTCCCTATATATAGTGGTCAAGACGACTAAATCAGGATCTCCACTTTTTAGATCAAATTTTCATGATCTGAACCGTCAAATGTCTTTAAAATATATTTTTAAGAGTCTACGCGAGAAACATTCAAAAAATGACCAGGAAGAACTTTATCTGGGCAATTTTTAGAAAATTTTATCTGTGGTCTGTACTAAAACTTGCCCAGATCAAGCCCTTCCCGGTCATTTTTTTTCTGTTTCACGTAGACTCTTAAAAACACATTTTAAAGACATTTGACAATTCGAATCATGAAAATTTGATAGGGAAAGTGGAGGTCCTGATTTAGTCCTGAAAGAAATGGTCCTCTGACAGGAAGTTTACTATATATATATATAGTAAACTTCTTATAAGGGATCCCCATTACGGTAAGGACCTTTTTTGTTCCGAGTATTTTTTTATGATCCGAACCGTTCAATGTGTTTAAAACATATTTTTAAGGGTCCATGCGAGAAATCAGCAAAAAATATATACGGGAAGGGGTTGATCCGAGCTATTTTTCATAAAACTATATATATGCAGTTTTATGAAAAACTGCTCGAATCAACCCCTTCCCAGGTATATTTTTTGCCGATTTCTCGCGTGGACCCTTAAAAACATGTTTTAAACACATTGAACGGTTTGGATCATAAAAAAATACTCGGAACAAAAAAAGTCTTTACCGTAGGAAAATGAGAATCCCTTATAAGAAGTGGACTCTATATTAGTCCACTTCAAGTAAGGAATCTCCATCTAAATGAGTTTGTAGACTTCTAATCCTGACCATTAGATTCATCCAAGTGTTTATATTGTAGTACACTTTAATGTGTTAAAAACAAGAATGAGTGTTCAGAATTAAAAGTCTACAAACTCATTTAGATGGGAATCCCTTATAAGAAGTTTTCTATA
>NMUG010004268.1:0-14008 GCA_002855965.1 Monotropa hypopitys | reverse complement strand
ACATAGAATAATATAAACATCATAGAGAGAAGAAATTCAAGAGCATACACACATTTGAGAGAGTGAAGATTCCAAACATCAAGATTAATTTTCTAAACTTCCTCTTCCTCTTTATGTTTTTTTCCTTACAGTCTTCGGAGTTTCAAAGAACGAGTATACATGTTCTAAACTTTGCTAGGATTGCTATTGATTTTTTTGTTTAGACGTTAAACTTTTCTTATTTATCATTTCCAAACTTTGTTAGATCTTTGTAGATTATTTTGTTTGGGCAATAAACTTTTCTGGTTTAACGTTTCCAACTTTTGCTAAGATCGATGTAGATCTTTTCGTTTTGCATACTAAACTTTCTAGTTTAGATTCGTAAACCGTTATTTCATGAGAAGTTTCTTTATATATTTTTTAGTTAATTTTTTAAATAAAAAATTTTGGGAACGGGCCAAGGATCCTCATTCCCCGTCCGGGATGGGGGTGGAAGGAGGAATTTCATACCCAGTCCGGGGACAGGAATGGCCAAACTTGTCCCCGGTCGTGTGTAGTTCATTTCCATCCCTATGCATGGACACGGAGGGGGACAACATTTTTTTAATTTAATTTTTCAGTTATGCATACCTACATTGCGAATTTGTAGCTACTAAATATTTTTGATCGAGCTTCTATCGAAATGCATTATTGAATTCATCATTTGTATCTATAAAAAAATCCATGCCTAATTAGTACCCATTTATGGGTGTCTGTGATGATGGGATGAAATAAGTACAAACCTAACCATTTATGGGTCTATATCTATATACATAAACAAATATTTTATTACACGTTTAGACCTATTATTTTTAAATTGCAAACGCCTACCTCCGGAAAAACTATTAAAATCAACAAAATTCATCTCGTCGTGTTTCCATGAGTATCCCCACATGTCCTCCTTACAAAATAGTAAAACCTTATGAACACGCCATGCGGTGTGTCCCATTTGTGTACCCATGCCCCGGGTGTCCGACATGGATACGGTGACCTCCTAGGAGTGTCCGAACTTCATAGCCAAGAGATCACACAGTACTTACCTACAATCCCACCAAGTGCAACTCAACCTAAAATGTTGGAAACTTCTACATTACCTATTCATGGTAGCGTATTAATACTTCAAAAAGAACTGACCGTACTTTGAACAATAATTCGATTTTGCGCAGGCACCATAAAAGCAAATGAGTTGGATCCTCACCATACTCCAACCCTTTCAGGTCCAGTTCAAGCCCTTTTTGCAATAGTAGGGACTGTTCATTTTTGGAGCTCTTCGAGGTCAAACACATCAAAAAGTAGATCGATCGGATATCGTTTGATATAATTTGGGAACACATTTATTTTGTTAAAAAAATTGGAGCACTGGAAATCAATTTGATTGAACTAGAGTTGCAATGCTGGCAACTGAGAAGTGATTGGAACACATTTCACGTCTTTACTAATGCAAACTGAGAAGTGATTGGAAATCAATTTGATTGAACTAGAGTTGCAATGCTGGCAAAGTACTGACCTGAGAAAGTGAAGCCAGCTCAGGAACCTGAAAAATCGAAGATGCATACATCAATTCCACGGAAAAATCAATAGCAGGTCTGCACGCATCATGGGTGCATACGTTATCAACGCATGTGCAAACCTCTGGGGGGAAAGGCTTAAGCTTTCCCGTATACAAGTAGCTTAAGAAAATAAGGAAGGCCTCATAACCAACACTACCATAAGGCAACAAATCGCTCATGCAATACTTCCGCTTACTCCCTTCCTTCTCAAATGCCCCCTTATCTTTCTTGAAAAGTTCATGGAAAAATTTACTCCGAGCGGCCAATATACATCGGTGAACACCAATCAGTATGCTCTCAACAATAATCTCAACATCGCTGTAATCACAACTGGAATCAATCAAAAGCTGTTCCAAATGACAGCTTAGCTTGCTTAAACTTATGATTTCGAGACTGGACCCTGTCTCAATACCAGAGGGCAATATGTTGTAGCTAACAGATCCGTTCAAAACTTGAGAAGTTGAAGTAAAGCTTAGTGACGAAGATGGTTCAGAAGAATTTTCCATTAATCAAATTCAAAACTGAAATCAAACCCCAACGTGGATTTATACTGACCGGCAACAAAAGCAAATTACAAAACAGGAGAACTGAAGCACGCAGTCGACTGTAAATGAGAGTCATACAGATTTTTCATTTGGAAAAGCCACATCCTCTATGCTGAAGGTATGTTTCAAGCAATTACTTGTTGAAAATACCACAAAAAGGACCCGAGAGAATTTAAAAATAAGTCTGGATATGGAGTCAGGATCCATGACAATTTTCCACAGATTCTTCAAGACATTTTTAAGGAACATATAACTAAAGATGGACTAAACAAAATCTCAGACAGGTGGTAGAAAATACACAACCTTATGAACACAAGATTAACAATCTCAAGACAGAAGGCAATCAATTAAAGATCTAACTTCAATTGGCAGCCGTATTGAGCTTAACGCGCAAATCCTAATTCTAACCAAAAAACGACCAAAACGGAGCAAGTGTTTCAGAACAAGATTCAATCCTAAGTTACCCAAGCTCAAAGGCTTATTTCGAGGAATATACAAAAGTGAAGCCACAACATCCAAGTCCCAAAAGACGAAAAGGAAGCTTCGCTGTTTCGTGGATAGAATCTATATAGTGAAAGTGGAGAGAGAGGGATAGGGAGAGAGGAGTCGGTTCGGTTTGTTAAAGGGAGGGAGGGAGGGATAAAGAGTGGTGGGGGCTGGGCATCACCATAGCAGGAGAAGTCGTACAGGTGACCCTAGCACTGGCGTCACGCTTCCTTGTTGGGATTGCTTACGTTCCGAAAGATGTCACCGTCCTAGACGGATGGGGCCCACGCACAGCACAAATTTTCTCATATTGACCATTTTAGCCTTCATTCACTCTTTTGTGGGAGAATTACCAATCACACGGATACGGGGTAACTGATTACTTGTTAAGTGTGTAAAGATCTGATATAACTTCAGACGAAGTAATCTATTATACAAGGAAGGAAGAGGGTTTTGGTCCAGTTGATATTCATAGCCCTTAGATTTATGATTGGAAGACTGAGATTAGTCCCTTTATAAACATATAAATCTACACAACATTAAACGGCTAAGATTAATTTCACATCTCATCCAATGGTTGAGAACTAATATTAGTAAGCTTTGATATAAGGTACTCTTACACAATATCAAAACCAAATTTCAAAAGCAAAAGCACGCCGTTTCAGATATCAAGAGCATATCATGCGTATCGGTTCTCTCCCAGATTCCTCTCTCCCATTTCAAAAGCATCCTACATTTTACAACACTAGTCCTATTTATATTTTGAGATGTTTTATAACTAAAATTGCTTTTCCCCCACCCTCCCATTTCCCACCACCCACCCACCCCCACTCTCAACTCCTCCCTACTCTCTCCCACTCCCTGACAGCCCCCCAACCCACGTTCTCTCTCTCTCTCTCTCTCTCTCTCTCTCTCTCTCACACACACACACACACACCTGGCCCTTCGTAAATTCTCTTCATCTTCTTCAAACAGTTATTGACTTGATTGTCAGAGGCAATTTAGAGACACCACCCCTTTCTCTCTGTGCTTATAGACCGTTCCCCCTTTGCAGGTGATAACAACTTTTGGACGTCTAGGAGGTGAACTCGTTAACAGTCGGGCAGAAAGGAAATTGATTCATTAGTTGGCGTCGTCTGTGGTAATGACTTGTATTATTTTACATTGGTGATAGATTTCCGATGGCTAGCACCCGATCCACTACACAACAGAATCTGCCAGAGATAACCCCAAAAATATTGCTGGCCATGCAACGTCAAATTGAGTTGCTAACGAAGACTTTGGAGGAAACCCGCCAGGAGAATCAACAGCTGAAGGCTTAGCAGAACCAACCACCACCTTAGGCTCCCCCAGGAGCAGGAAGAGATTCAGGAGAGAGTGGAGGACATCGAAGAAAGAAAGGAAGGGAGGAACGAGAACCAATCCCAGAATGTCATGGACCCTCAAGCTAGCGGATCAACTAGATGAGGAGCCAAACAGCCGCTGGAGCAACTAGATGAGGATCTTTTGGCCTCCATGAAGGCCTAGATTGATGGGATCTAGAGGCGTATCCAGGCGAAGACCCCCGCGACTATTGAAGAATTAGTGCAGAAACATCGACTCCCCCTTTCCATCAATGTTCTGAATGCTCCTCTGCCTCCTAAGTTCAAAATGCCCATGCTGGAGTCTTTTAATGGCACCTCGGACCCGCTGGACTATTTGGAAACTTATAAAAATCTCATGACGCTCCAGGCTATTCCCGACGAGGTCATGTGTCGAGCCTTCCCTGTCACCTTGAAAGGAAGCGCTCGCATGTGGTTTAATAAACTTAAACCAGGCAGTGTGGATAACTTCAAGGAGCTCAGCCAAAAATTCATAAGTTACTTTATTGCCGGGCAACGATATCACAAGCTAGATACTCACCTACTCACCGTCCGCTAGAAAAAGGGCAAATTAGTACGAGAGTATACTTCACGTTTCACCAAGGAGGCCATGTAGATTGAAAGCGCGGACAACAAGATGGCAATGGCAGCCTATATAGTTGGCCTATGGTCAGGGACTTTGCTATTTAACCTAACCTAGGACCTGCCCCATGACATGGCTGAATTGTTGATGAGGGCTTAGAAGCACATCAACGCGGAGGATGCATTGAATGCGAGAAAGAACAGAGACGATGTTCACCAAGCCCAGGTGTCAGTTCCCCAGGGTCAGACTGAGAAGCGAAGAAGGGATCTCCCCAAGGAGTCTTCCTATGAGCACAAGGGAAAGAGGATCGACTAACGAAGTTCCCCGAGGAGGGGGTCTCCCAGGAGAAGTTCGCATAGAAAGTTTGGCGGACCTTCTTTCGTCGAGCAGGTTATGGATGACCTCAGAAATGACCCTGATCTGAGGTGGCCGACCCGTCTTAAGAGTAACCCCGATAAGAGGCCCAGGGATAAGTACTGCCGTTTTCACAGAGATCATGGGCACTACACCAACGATTGTATTGATCTCAAGGGCCAGATCGAGGAACTCATTCAGAAAGAAAGGTTACAGAGATTTGTACGGAAGGTTGAGCCAAGAACTCAGCGTGATGTCCCGAGATGGGAAGAACGTGGTAGAGTTCCGGAAAACAACGACCCCATTGGAGAAATAAGGGTAGTTCATGGCAGGTCAGCTGGAGGAGGGGAGTCCAGCTTTGCTCGCAAGGCGCATCTGAGAAAACTGAGGGCGGAAGACCCCATGGAGATATGTGCGGTAGGAAGGCAACCAAAGTGTGCAAGGAGAGAAGACTCCCATATCATCTTCTCGGAAGAAGACGAGAAGGGGACAGTTTATCCCCATGATGACCTCCTGGTGGTATCTATGACTGTAGCCAACTACAACACAAGGAGAATATTGGTTGATAGTGGAAGCTTAGCAGATATCCTCTTTCTGCATGCATTTGACCAGCTCGGGCTGGGAAGAGATCGGTTGCGATCGATGACATCACTATTGGTTGGATTTTCTGGAGATACGGTGTACCCAAAGGGCCAGATTGCTTTACCTGTAACCCTGGGAGATGAGGATAGGCAGGTCACTCATATGATCGACTTTCTGGTTGTGTACTCAACAAGGTCAAGGCAATAGTCTCGACCTACCACTTGAAGGTAAAATTGCCCACCCCTGGTGGAGTGGGAGAGCTTAAAGGGGATTAGAAAATGGCCAGAGAATGTTACAACTTCTCAATGAAGCACCGTTACGAGGCTATGGCGATAGAAGAACTAGATGTTAGAGATCAAGAGAGGCTCATGCAAGGGGAGCCAGTCGAACAGCTGACTTCCCTGGAGTTATGGCCAGATCATCCCGGTCAGTCAATTCAGATTGGCACTAGACTTAACATGGTAGAAAGAGGTCGATTGGCAGATTATTTGCAGAGCAGCAGGGACGTATTCGCATGGAACCATGAAGATATCCCCGGGATAGACCCGAGGATAATAGCCCACCGACTGAACATAAACCCGGACTGCCATCTGGTCAAGCAAAGGAAGAGGGTGTTCACACCCAAAATAAATCAAGCAGCTGCCGAGGAAGTGGCCAAGTTGTTGAGAGCAAGATCAATTAGAGAAGCACAGTATCCGAAGTGGATTTCTAACGTGGTAATGGTGAAAAAGTCGTCGGGCCAGTGGAAGATGTGTGTAGACTACAAAGACCTCAACAAAGCCTGTCCAAATGATAGCTTCCCCCTGCCGAGGATAGATCAGCTCGTCGACTTGACATCAGGGTTCGAGCTATTGAGTTTCATGGATGCTTTTTCAGGTTATAACCAAATCCAGATGACTGAGGACGACCGAGAAAAGACTACCTTTATAACTGATAGAGGCTTTTACTGCTACAATATGATGTCGTTCGGGCTAAAGAATGCGGGTGCTACTTACCAGAGGCTCGTCAACAGAATATTCAAGAACTTAATAGGCGCAAGTGTGGAGGTGTATGTTGATGATATGCTTGTTAAGAGCAGAAAGAGGACCGATCATGTTGAAGATATATCCAGAGCATTCCAGGTGCTGAGAAAGTACAAGATGAAGCTAAATTCTGCCAAGTGTGCGTTTGGGGTAGCGTCAGGGAAGTTCCTCGGCTTCATGGTTTCACACCGGGGATAGAAGCCAATCTAGAAAACATCAGAGCAGTCATGGAGATGAGATCACCTACTACTGTTAAAGAAGTCCAGAGGTTGACGTGATGTGTGGCTGCTTTAAACCGATTTGTGTCAAGAGCCACGGACAAATGCCACCCATTTTTCAGGGTGTTGAAAAAGTCCTTTGAATGGTCGGAAGAAAGCGAGCAAGCCTTTGCCCAGCTCAAGCACTATCTTCGTAATCCTCCCCTCCTAAGTCCGGTAAGGGATGAGGAGGAGCTTTTCCTCTATGTTGCGGTTTCTGCTCAAGCGATTAGCTAGGTGTTGATCTGAGAGGAGGAAGGGGTCTAATACCCCGTCTACTACACCAGTAAAGCATTGAAGGGGGCAGAAACTAGATACCCAAAGATCGAGAAGATGGCCTTTGTTGTGGTCACCACGGCGAGGAGACTAAGGCCCTACTTTCAATCCCATCCCATTGTCGCCCTAACCAATATGCCACTCAGGAAAGCGCTGTTCAACCCCGACACCTCAGGTAGACTCATCCAATGGTCTTTGGAACTCGGGGAGTTCGACATAGACTACAAACCCAAAACTGCAATAAAGGGGCAGGTGGTTACTGACTTCCTCATGGAATATGCTGCTCCAGATCCCGACATTGAGGAAGAAGACAAGCAGATATGGCATCTTGGTGTTGACGGGTCGGTCACCAAGAATGCCAGTGGGGCTGGTCTGGTGCTCACAACACCAGAGGGACAAAAGCTGAAGTACGCACTCAAGTTCAACTTTAAAGCCACCAACAACCAAGCCGAGTATGAAGCACTTGTGATTGGGTTGCATATCACATAAGTGGTCGACGTTAAGCGATTGGTTGTGGTTAGCGACTCCCAGCTGGTGGTCGGTCAAGTGAATGAAGAATTCGAAGCCAAGGAAGAAGCAATGCAACGGTACCTGGAAGTGGTCAGGAAGCTCAGAGGAACTTTCGTGGAGTTTGCCATTTCCCAAATACCAAAATCAGAGAATCAAGAGGCGGATGATTTGTCAAAAATCACCACCTCACCAGGAGATTTGTTCCCCGAAGGGATATTGGTGCGACAATTGGACGAACCAAGCATTGGGGCCCTTAGCTCGATGGTTTTGGCAATTGACTACTCCAACTCATGGGCCACCCCAATCATTTCTTATATCAAGACCGGCGAAGTACCAGAAGACAAAGGAGAGGCCCGGAAACTCAGAATTAGGGCAGCAAAATATGTTCTCATGGGTGATGTCCTCTACAGGAGGAGCTTTTCACTGTCATATCTGCGATGCATGACGACGGGGGAGGCAACCAGAGTCATGGAAGAAGTACACGAAGGCAACTGCGGAACTCACCAGGGAGGAGATCCCTGGCATACAAAATAGTGAGGCTAGGATATTACTGGCCCACAATGCAGAAGGATTGTGCGCAGATGGTGAGAAAGTGTGATCCTTGTCAGAAATTCGCCAATATTCCTCACAAGCTACCTACCCAGATGAGTCCGATGAGGGGTCCCTGGCCCTTTGCGCAGTGGGGGATGGATTTTATTTGACCATTGCCAAGGGGAAGAAGTCAATTATAGTACACGGTGGTGGCCATTGACTATTTCACTAAGTGGGTAGAGGCCAAGGCACTATCTACCATAACTGCTCAGGTGACCATCTCTTTCCTATAGCAGAATATCATATGCAGATTTGGTCTGCCACGTGTGCTGGTGGTTGATTTGGGAAAACAGTTCGACAATGTGGATTTCAGAGGATTCTACAGCGCCAAATCAATCCATGTGAACTACACATCAGAGGCTTATCCTAGGGCCAACGGGCAAGCCGAGGTAACTAACCAAGAGATAAAGAAGGGATTGAAGAGGAGATTGAAAAGCGCAAAGGGAGATTGGCTGGAGGAGTTGAATTTTGTGCTCTGGCATTTCGTACTATTCCGAGGACATCAACAGGGGAATCTCCTTATGCCCTATCCTTTGGAGCAGAAGCCGTTGTACTGATTTAAGTGGAGCTGCTCAACTACAGAATGGCATCGCTGGGCGAAATCGAAAACAAGGAGGACTTAAGGACCGAGATGGATCTCCTAGAGGAAAAAAGGGACATGGCAGCTGCGAAGAATGTCATTTACCAACGACGGATGGCTAGATACCACGATGCTAAAGTGTTGCCAAGATCGTTTCAACTTGGTGACCTTGTGCTCAGAAAGCGGACCCTACAGGAAGGAAAGTCAAACAGCTGCAGACAAACTGGGAAGGTCCTTACAAAGTATTAAGACACTCCAAGGCGGGGGCGTATAGGCTAGAAACTCTCAGGGGAAAAGAATTGATCAATCCATGGAATGTTGAACACCTCAAACTTTATTACAAGTAAAAATCAAATTCATTTTCATTTTTTACTCAATTATTTTGTTATGCTCATTCCCCGTATTTTGGAATCAACAGATTGTCCATCTGAAATTGATTACTTCAATAAAATGTCATTTCCTACAAAGATCATTCTGTTCATTCATGAGGTGAAGTTGAAGTAAAATCGTGCTAAGGCATAGCTCAGCTGATCAGCTATGACACAGCTGAGCAAAAGGCTAAGGCCATAAAAATGTCAAGGCGTGAAATCGTGCTAAGGCACAGCTCAGCTGATCAGCTACGGCACAGCTGAGCGAAAGGCTAAGGCCATAAAAATGACAAGGCATGAAATCATGCTGAGGCACAGCTCAGCTGATCAACTACGGCACAGCTGAGCAAAAGGCTAAGGCCATAAAAATGCCAAGATGTGAAATCGTGCTAAGGCACACCTCAACTGATCAGCTATGGCACAGCTGAGAAAAAGGCTAAGGCCATAAAAACGCCAAGGCGTGAAATCGTTCTAAGGCACAGCTCAGCTGATCAGCTACGACACAGTTGAGCAAAAGTCTAAGGCCAAGGCGTGAAATTGTGCTAAGGCACAGCTCAGCTGATCAGCTAAGGCACAGCTCAGCTGATCAGCTACGGCACAGCTGAGCAAAAGGCTAAGACCATAAAAATGTCAAGGTGTGAAATCGTGCTAAGGCACAACTCAGCTGATCAGCTACGGCATAGCTGAGCAAGAGGCTAAGACCACAAAAATGTCAAGGCATAAGATTGTGCTAAGGCACAACCTAGTTGACCAACTACGATACAAGTAAGAAAAAGCACATTAAGCAGCAAGTGAAAAGCACAGGACACCTACACGCATCACTTGGGGGAGGGGAGAGACCATATAGGATGAAGCCATATAAGATGAAGCGGGCCCAGCATCGCAAAAATATTATCCAACATTACGAAAAATCATAAAGTCATTACAAAGTCATTAAAAACAAAGCTCTTGATTCTAGTCCTAGTTGATAGTTAAAACATCTCGAGGGACTTCAACACCTTCCTGATCCTCCTGCAAGTCAGAGATCTGTGGAACCATGGCGATGTACACAGGCTCATCAGCGGATGCTGGAAATTCTCTAACAGTAGCCAACACCCCCGCAGCACTGGTCCCATCTGTTTTTGCACCCTTCTCTATTTTATCACCACTGTCATCATCCTCAACGACCACTAGAATGTCCGGGGTCGGATCCCCCTGATGAATATCGGGGACATTGATGTTTACGCCCATCTCCTCGGTCATAGAATAAAAAATGAAGAAATCCAGGTCAGGGTAGTACGCTGAAGCAGCCTCCTTCATCGCGTCAACACCTTCGTAGTAATAATGTTGGATTCGCTATTGGAACTTGTCCGACCTGACCATCATAGTGGCAATAGAAGCCGCCATATCCTCTTTCATTTGCAAAAATGGCTATGACACCAAATATTCTTCAATGACCTTTTCACGATCGGTTACGGACTGTTTTGCCTCAAGAGATAAAAACTCGTTTTCCTAGTCTTTGGCCTCAGCTCGGGACTGCTCGACAAGTTCTTTGGACTCAACTCGGGACTGCTCGACAAGTTCTTTACTGCGCTTCAGCTCGTCATTTGTCTTGTCCAATGCCAGATTGGTCGAGGCCAGGCTCAGCACAGCGGTATCCTGAGCAGCTGTCAACTCCCCAATCAAGGAATCTGATGCCTCCTGAGAATATTGGACCTTACTGAGATCCTTGCTCAGGGAGACATTGTCAGCGGTTAAACCCCGATTCAAAGTCTCCAACTCTACTTTCTCATTAGAAATCCATCCAAATGATGGCCTGTAAAAGAGAACGCCATTAAAGATCGAAGAAGAACGATAAGCCCGAGAAAAGTAGAAGATAGCTCCTAAATCTCGTACCTTCCCCGGCTCAAATAAACCAGCCTTATAGAGGTCTGTAGGGTCGGTAGCCGACATAACTCTGATATCAGCAGGCTGAGAAAAATGCCTCATCTTTTTCATTGACATATCCAGATCAAGAAGACCAGAAATGCCATCATCGTTCTTGCGCAGAGGAGCATCTGTCCCAGTCTCGGCTCGGGTTGAGGGGGCAGCAGAAGCTGGAGGAGGAGGCAGATCGGTCACATGTTTCTTCCCCCGAGGTTTGATGAGAATCACCGAGGGAGAAGAAGTCTTTTTTGAAGGAGAGTCTCCTTCCTTTATGACGACCCCTTTTCTGGGGGCTGTGACGCCCAGGATAGCGGCTATGTCAGCCTCCTCGTCCGCGATTTTCCTCTTCCTCGAAGGGTGCCCGGAGACCTTCGAAACAACAGGCTCCTTTTGTTTCGACATCTTTGGGAAGAAAGGTTCCAAAATGGTCAGGATGGCACTCTACTTAAAAAATGCAACAATGGCCAAATCAAAGCGTAGGTACCTCTCTCCAAAGCGAGGGCCTTATTTCCTACTTCCAGACCCAGAAGATGTGTAGCTAATGACTCTGACGATACGAGGAGGGAATACTTGTGAATTGGATGACCTCGGGCTCTGGTCACCTCTTCTCTCTTCTTCTCAGATATGGTCACGCGTTCCCAACCTGACAAATTAAAGAAAGGAGGTTAGAATCGCACACAACAAGAGTATGTCTCATAAAATCATATATCGAAAAAGGAGGTCAGGGGCTCACTTTCGACGGAGGGGAAACCCCATTGTCCACAAATGGGGGAGCTCTTCTTTTCCTCCCAAGAGTAGAACTCCCAATCTGAGCCCCCTACACAGAAGAATTTGTCCTTCCAGGATTTGTTGGATGAATGGAGGTCTTTGACTAGATCTTCCCCCTTGTCCCGCTTGGAGAAGTACCACCAGCCACGAGTCAGGGGACTTTCTTTTAGATTGAAGAGATGAAGGAAGACCCTTAAGGACATCGGAGATTTACCGCCCGATAAGGCACTCTATAAAATAGCACAACCAATGAGGGTCCTCCAGGCATTGGGGATCAATTGACCTGGGGCGAGCCAAAAATGTGCCAGGATTTCCCTGGCTACAGGGGGAATGGGGATGCACAGCCCTCCTTCTAGGGCCCCCAAGTAAATGCACGCCTCGTCTGGAGTGCTGGAACAAGCGCTCTTGCCTTTCTAAGGGACGCGGAGTTGTATGTTTGCCGGAATGTCGTATTTATCCCTAATCAGCTCTAAGTCAGACCCTGAGATAGAAGACTCATAGTTCCAGGCTACAAACTCGTCCTCAGGGCAACGGTTCCTAATAGGGCAAGCCTCTATAGTCTCTTGCCTCAGGGATAATGCCCTAGCACCCTCATGCCCCAAAAGGGGGGCAACTTCTACATCCGTATCGACATCCTCCGACACAGGTGTAGGAGGAGTCTTCATGCTAGAACTCGCCATAGATAAGTCCGCGATTTAGTGGTGAGAGAAGCAAATAAGATATGGGGAACCAGACGTACCTAAAAAAGAAAGATTCAGGGTCAAGAACCACGACGGCTTAAGGCGATAATACAGAGCAGGATTTGGGGGTCTTGAATGCGACACAAACAAGGAATGAATCAAAGAAGAGTAATCGATTTGAACTCCCTCATAGGAATTCGAAGAGTTTGGATGGCTGTGATCAAAGGTGCCCTATGGGAGATCGTGTAAGGATCATGATGAAGGACATGTAGCCCCGAGTATTTAATGTGCACGCATCACGAGGGAGGCCAACCGTCAGAAAGGATACCCGTTTATTCCAGACCTCCTGAGCTGATCAGGAGCTCAGGAACAGCGGAGTAGCTAATAAGGGAAATAGGCCAAGATCTCAGCTCAGAGCGATGTACACAGGTCAGACTGGATGGCTGCTCGGGTGTGGCCTATGGCCGGGGGGTCGGTCACAACTAAGCTAAGAAAAGAAAGCATCCAAACAGGAAAAGCCTCACAACTGTCATTTACATGAACGTCAGGAAGGATATTCAAACTTGACCTCATCAGAGTACACGCGGCTGTATTCGCAATGTGATCACCGAGAATCGTGGGGCGTATTGTGCTAATATGGAAGTTATCGTTTTCGATTGAGAAAGATAAGGAAATCATCCAGACGCTCCCGTGGATATCATGCATGAAGGCTAGGGTTTCCGAGTCCTAACTATCAGGTATATAAGGAAGACTTGATGAGAGAAAAAAGGTACGCATTCATTCTAGCACTTACCCACTTCATAAATTCTCTTCCTCTTCTTTAAACGGTTATTGACTTGATCGTCGGAGGCGATTTGGAGGCACCACCCCCTTCTTTCTGTGCCTCTAGACTGTTCCCCCTTTGCAGGTGATAACAGCTTTCAGACGTCTAGGAGGTGAACTCGTCAGCAGTCGGACAGAAAGGAAATTGATTCATCAATCAAATATCTTTTATCTTATAATAATTTTTATGATTTTGAAAACTTTGTATAATAGAACTAATTGATATCTATGAAAATTAGTTTGTCAAATATCTTTCTATTTATATTACATATTTTTTGAGTTTCATATAAAAAAATAGTCTACAAAATTGGTCTCGTTAATATCGACTGAATTTAAAGACAAACCCGAAAAGGCAATACAATTTTTGTATACCCTTGAATTTTCTAAAAGAAAACAACAATTTGGAACAGAGAAAGTACTAAAGACATGAATTCTAAAATTTTGAAGACAATACTCTTTTATTTTTTTGCTTTCAAACCAGTTTCAATATACAACCCATGTGTTCCTTCAGAGGGTTTTTGTGTAGTGCGGGTGTACTTCAGGGTTGTAGTGCATCATCCAGACTATTGATTTTGGAAATTAATGATTCAGATTTTACTTCGGTAATTAATAATTTAGATTGTTAATTGTCAGTTTGAAATTTAAACTATTAATTACTGAGATCAATAATCTGAATGAGTGCACTACAACACTGTAATGCAACTCCGCACTACAGGGACGTTGATCCCATGTTCTTATCATCTGTCAACA
>NMUG010004267.1:0-14009 GCA_002855965.1 Monotropa hypopitys | reverse complement strand
AGCTTACACGGAGGAGTTCTACAGGCTATCTTCTCGAAATGACCTGGTAGAAAATGACAACCAGCAGGTGGCTAGGTTCAACAATGACCTACGACTGCCTATTCAAGACCGAGTGGTGTTACACACTGCCTTTACCCTCAATGAGGCTGTTGAGTTAGCTCTACGGGTGGAAGTCCAGCTGGACAGGGCCAGCATAGGAGCTTAGAGATTCAACAGGACTGTAGCAGGAGGACAAGTGTCAAGTAATAAAAGAGAGCTGCCTGGTCAGACGAGTGGCAGTGCAGCAAGTGGAGGAACCGCCGCAGGGAGTTCAAGTGCCGCTCAACCAGCACAGCAAGGCAGTAAACAGGTTGTTGCACCCCAGAAAACCTCACCAAGCCCTTACACACCCTCTTTCCACCCTATCAAGTGCTACAGGTGTGGAGATCCAAGTCATCGCTCTAACAATTATCCGAACAGACGTGTTTCCAATCTTGCTCTGCAAGGAGATGACGAAGAAGAGCTGCTAGAAGACCGAGCCGAAAAGTTTGATGAAGAGGAAGTGGTGGAAGCTGATGAGGGAGTGGTTCTAGTTGTTCGGAGGTTGCTATATTCTCCAAGGATAGAAGCTGAGACCCAGAGACATAACATCTTTCGCACTCGCTGCACAGTTGGACAGAGAGTGTGCGGGCTGATTATTGATGGAGGAAGCACCGACAATATAGTTTCCCGAACTATGGTGGACAAGCTTCAGCTGAAGACAGAAGCTCATCCTAATCCATACAAGATTGGATGAATTAATGACGGTGGAGAAGTCAAGGTCAGTGAACGTTGCATAGTACAACTTTCCATTGGTCAGAAGTACAAGGATGAGGTGATGTGCAATGTGCGATGTAGTGGACATGTCAGCTTGCCATTTGCTGCTAGACAGACCTTGGCAATTTGACGTAGGGTTTACCCACAATGGGCGCCTCAACACTTAATTATTCATGCACCACGGGACCAAGATTACTTTGGTTCCCATGGGAGGACAGAAGCATAAGGAAGCCCGCACTACAAGCAAGACTTTGCTAGTATTGCTAGAGTTGGGAAAGAGGAGCTGGAAGAGCGTGAAGTGCACATAGTGGTAGTGAAGGGAGAAAGCTCACCGCCGACCAGCGTACCTGCCGAGCTAGCACCCCTTGTTAAAGAGTTCAGCTCAGTCCTTTTAGCCGAGCTGCTAGACGGATTACCCCCAGTATGAGACATCCAGCACCAGATAGACCTGATTTCAGGATCTCGTCTTCCCAACTTGCCGCACTACCGTATGAGCCCAACAGAGCATGCCGAGCTGCAGACACAGATCGGTGAGCTGATCGGAAAGGGGTTTCTCCAAGAAAGTTTGAGCCTGTGTGCAGTGCCCGCACTGCTAACACCAAAGAAGGATGGGAGCTGGAGAATGTGTGTTGACAACCGAGCTATCAACAAGATCACCATCAAGTACCGTTTCCCCATTCCCCGACTTGAGGATATGTTGGATCAACTGTCAGGAGCTACAATCTTTTCAAAGCTAGATCTGAAGAGTAGTTATCATCAGATTAGAATCCGCCCAGGAGATGAATGGAAGACAGCCTTCAAGACCAAGGATGGCCTGTACGAGTGCCTTGTAATGCCATTTGGGTTGTCCAATGCCCCAAGTACATTTATGCGGCTTATGACTCAGGTACTCCGACCTCTTATTGGATCCTGTGTCATTGTTTATTTCGATAATATTTTGATTTATAGCTGTAGCCGACAAGCACATCACCAACATCTGAGAGAGGTCTTGGTACTACTAATAGACAACCACCTTTACGTCAACTTGAAGAAATGCAGTTTCTTGACCAACAGTCTAGTGTTTTTGGGCTTTGTGGTCAGCGCGGATGGGCTGACAGTTGATCAAGAAAAGGTCAGAGCTATTCGAGAATGGCCAACACCCACATCCGCACACGATGTGAGGAGTTTCCATGGATTGGCTACCTTTTACAGAAGGTTCATAAAGAATTTCAGCACCATTGCGGCACCTATGACAGAGTGCCTTAAGAAGAAACAGTTTGAATGGACCGTTGATGCCGAGCTCAAAGAGAAACTGTCCTCAGCACCAATCTTAGCTCTTCCTAATTTCAGCAAGCTATTTGAAGTCCACACGGATGCCAGTTACATCGGCATTGGAGCTGTCCTATCCCAGGAGGGCCGCCCAGTAGTCTACTACAGTGAAAAGCTAAGTGAAGCAAGGAAGAATTGGACTGCCTACGAGTTAGAACTTTATGCGGTTATCCAAGCTCTGAGAGTTTGGGAGCACTACCTCATTCAACAAGAGTTCGTGATACACACTGACAACAAGGCCTTGGAGTTCCAGAACAGCTCAGCTACCATTAACCGAAAACACGCCACATGGATTGCCCGTGTTCAAGCCTTCAAATTTGTTTTGAAACACACCGCGGGAACCTCTAACCGAGCTGCTGATGCCCTGAGCCGTAGAGCATCTCTTCTTGCTGTTGCCCGCACAGAACTGGTAGGATTTGATTTCCTCAGGGAGTTGTACGAGTAAGATGAAGATTTTCGGGATTTGTGGTCCCAATGCCAGCTAAGCAAGATAGCATTGAATGGATTCCTTATCCATGATGGGTATTTATTCAAAGGAAACTAGCTGTGCATTCCCAAATCGTCATTACGGGAGTTGCTAATCAAAGAGGTTCACTGTGGAGGACTTGGAGGACACGTTGGCCGTGATAAAACTATTCAGCAAGTGGAGGATAGATATCATTGGCCTCAGCTCAAGCGTCACTGTAACGACCCGCTCCCACCCTACACAATATTGTCTGCTTTAGACGCCAAGTCCCAATGGACTTCCTAGTGGGTCACCCATCCCTGGACTACTCCAGGACGATCACGCTTAACTGGGATGTTCCAATGGGCTTTGACGCACACACGACTTCAAAAGGCCTTGTGCTAGGTAGGTTCATAATCTATTATTTATGATATACACAACTTACATCCACCAAGCGATGTGGGACTTGTCCACCAACCCGGATCTCCCCTCCGGGACTCCAGGTGACACCTTAGACTGGAGTGTCACAATCTCCCGCACTTGGACCACATGTCCTCATGTGGGGTCAAGATTCTCCTCCTGGTCCCACATTTCCGGTTGGTGCAGGCTCTGATACCATATGTAACGACCCGCTCCCACCCTGCACAATATTATCCGCTTTGGCCGCCAAGTCCCAATGGACTTCCGATGGGTCACCCATCCCTAGACTACTCCAGGACGAGCACGCTTAACTGGGATGTTCCAATGGGATTTGACGCCCGCACGGCTTTAAAAGGCCTTTTTGCTAGGTAGGTTCATGATCTATTATTTATAGTATACACAACTTATATCCACCAAACGATGTGAGACTTGTCCACCGACCCGGATCTCCCCTCTGGGACTCTAGGTGACACCTTAGACTGGAGTGTCACAGTGACGTTGGTCGATTCATTCAGAGGTGCTACATCTGCCAAATGGCTAAAGGTCAGACCCAGAACACAGGCCTCTACACTCCATTGCCTGTTCCCGAAGCACCATGGGAAGATCTATCTATGGATTTCGTGCTTGGGTTACCTAGAACACAGAGAGCCGCAGACTCAATCATGTTAGTGGTTGATAGATTCTCAAAGATGGCACACTTTGTGGCGTGTAGGAAGACCCACGATGCCTTAAACATTGCCAATCTTTTCTTTAGGGAGATTGTCCATCTGCACGGGGTGCCCAAAACCATTACCTCAGACAGAGACAGTAAGTTTCTCAGCCACTTCTGGAGAACATTGTGGGCCAAGTTTGAAACCAGCCTCCAGTTCAGCAGCACTTGTCACCTGCAGACTGATGGCCAGACGGAAGTCATCAACCGCACACTTGGCAACATGCTACGTTGCTTAGCTGGAGACAAGCCTAGGCAGTGGGACCTCCAGTTGCCCCAAGCTGAGTTCGCCTTCAACAACACCGTCAACAGATCCACAGGCCACACTCCTTTCCAGGTTGTGTATCATCATGTTTCTACTCACACTCTGGATCTTGTTCCTTTACCTTCCCATCCAGGGTCTAGCTGAGCTGCCGAGTACCGAGCTGCGGAAGCCGTCCGCATACTCGTTGACACCAAGACCAGACTGGAAGAATCCAATGCCAAATACAAGTCCACGGCCGACAAGCGCAGGAGAAAGAAGACGTTCAAAGAAGGAGACCTGGTTATGGTTCATCTCCGCAAAGACAGGTTCCCAGTGGGTACGTATGTCAAGCTGCAGATGAGAAGAGTGGGCCCCTGCAAAATCCTCAGCCGGATCAACGACAATGCTTCCTGATAATTTTCACATTTCCAACACTTTCAACGTTGGAGACCTGATTGATTATCACCCTCCCGAGCACTTAGAAAACTCGAGGACGAGTTCATCTTTAGTGGGGGAGCCTGATGTAGAACAAGGGCCTACATATACCTTCAGCAGAGCTGCCGAGCAGACCTTAGCCCCAGCCGAGCAAACAACCCCTCCTTTTATTGCAGCCGCACAACCTACACTCCTCGCCGAACTGCCATCCCGCGCACCAAATGCTGAGCTGCCATACTCGTCGCACTGCCTCAAGAAACTTCAGCCCAGCTTGGCCAGTCCAGCTCGTACCAGTTTGGAATGACAACCTACGTCAGCACGGCTTCAACAGCTGCACCCCAGCTCGGCCGTATTTCCGCAGAACTACTGGGACAAGACCACACGGGGACAACCCGACATTCCCTGACACTTTCTGTTATTACTTTTCAGATTCTATTAGGGAATTGTACATTTATAATCATTTTACTTTTTCCCTTCTTGTTTGTATTAGCCGCCACCCATTTTTAGGGTTTTCTTTTCCTTGTTTTCCGTAGAGGCTATATAAGCCAAAGTGATGTACAGATACAAAACTTTTGATTGATAATTGAAATCCTATTTTCGGAGCAGAGCATTCTCTCTCTTGTTCTTCAGGTGGACTCCTGAGCCACGGGTGGATTCCTGTGTTGGTTAGGTGGATTTCTAACTCCTCTACCGGATTACGGTATTAATCCGATCATCCCTTTACGATTACGGTGCTAATCTGTCCGCTTCTACCGAATTTTATTTAAAATCTGTCCATTCCTCACCTCGGATTCAGTTTACCTGAACCGGCCTTCACTTATCCGCTTCCCATTCCGCTGTGTTCTGCGTCACTCGAGCTCATTCATTTACAAATCGAGCCAAGCCCTTACCGACCTGAGCTCGCGAGCCATTCAATTCTTTCTACAACCCTACTTACGTGTCCATAAGTTGCACAAAACGAATCCGAGTGCACATTTGACCTGAACCTGACGTAACCCGACTAATGCTCATCCCTAAATATAAGTGCTTAATGTAGTAATTCATGTTTCATTAAAAAAAATTTAGACCTAACTTCTAAATGAAATTGGAGGGTCTCGAAGTTATAAGGCCCCCACATCGTACTTCCACATGAATAATTTGAGTTGTTCATAAATTTAAAATAACATTTTAAACAATTCTATAAAAACTAGCGCAATCGAATAAGCATAAGTGATTTATCAAAAATTTATGTTTCAATTTTTTGTAGTCAAAGTGTGACCGGACCTTAATGTTACTCATAATAATAAAGTAAAGGTATGCAATATGAATATTGATAATAAAGAGGTGTACAATGTGATTCAAATAAAATAGAGGGGTCTCATTGAAATTATCATTTTGATTTCTGACTCTACCTCTAAGTCTTACCACCTGACAATCAAGTCCCTCCTCCTTTTTTGACTTTTATCTGTATTGACTCCCTTGGTTTTCTCTTCATACATTCTCTCTCTCCAGCTTCTTCCTCGAATTGACGGATCTGGGATTCACGTTTCTGTAAAGACTGAGGTAAACTCTTCACTCGTAAACGTGTTTGACTATTTACTCAGATCGTTTTGCTTGTATGTATTGAGTTTTCCTTCTGCATCTCTGTTGATTCTCTATTGCAATAGGTACAATCTGATTGGTATTTTCAGTATCGGGACCCAATTTTGGGTTTTTAATTCTGTTGAATTTATTTGTCTATGCATGACTTTTTTTCGTAAATTTGTTGTACTTCAGGGAGTCTGTTTCTTTAATTTATATCGCTTGGGCGTCCTTGCACTTATTCATTTTTTTGGGCTTATCTAGTTTTGTCTTTTTATTTTTGGGTCCTTGTTACTTGTTTAAGTTTATTGGGTTTTCGAGCTGCATCTCTGTTGAATTTTTGATTGCTTTTGTGAAGATAGTCTCTTTTCTATCACTCGAGTACCCAATTTTGTTGTAAGTATGTTGAATTTATTAATCTATGTTTTTATGTCACTGTCTTGAACTTCAGTGAGTTTTGTCCTTTTACCTATCTGTTCCTTTCTATTGGTTCAGCTTTATTTATGATTTATCATTATGTATTTTAGATTCTTGAACTTCATGTATTTATTTAGTTTCTATCCTGGATAGATTCTTGAACCTCCCTCAAATAGATGTTTGGTTTATAGAGTTGATGAATTTTGATAATGGTGTGTGTTACTATGTCCGCGATGTTGATTTTTGCACTCTTTTATAAAGATACGGAGTTACTTGTTTCTGTGTATGTTCGCGCTGTTTTAATCTAATGTGCAGGGTAAAATGCAAATAAATTTATTCTATTGCATGTTCTAAGTTTTTTAGAAACATTGCTCTTTATTGTTGCGTCTTTGAAAATGGAATTCTCATTCATGTTTATTTATTATTCACAGGGACTTGTTTCTTGGTATAATTTCTCATATTTGGTGTGTCGTTAACATGTGGGCAATATGAACAGGTAGGCAATAAGTGTATGATTTAGCTTAATTTTTCTTTAATACTTTATTCTAGTAGGTTAAGTATACTTACATAAGATATTATCTGTTATGGATGGTTGACCCATAGGGTCACTGGCAATCTATGTAGCACATGTATTGGTACCCGCACGATGCGGTAAAGGGCAACCAAAACTTGACAGGGGCATGCTTTATTTATGGATTTTCTTGTTCTTGCGCCTCCTGGGAATTTGATTTCCTAACAGGGAATATGATCAAAATTTTATATGGTTTTAGAATTTTGCTACTTGCTTGTAATAGGATGATGTTGCTACTTGCAGTATCTTGGAGTAGGAATCATGGTAAAGAAGTATGGCTCATGGTAATAGAAGGTGAAATGCTAGATTCACTTGATAATAATGAAGGAATTTAACTGTTGTGCAATAAGTTTTGCCTTCAAAAGGACTTGGAAATATCGATTCGATGTCGTTTAAAATGAGCTCTGTGAAGGATGAGTCTCAGACACGGAGATCTGATTTTTTGAACAGGTAATCCCTTGATCACTTGAATGAATGTGTGATTCGTAAATATTATGCTTTTCATCAGCACTTTTTGGTATGCGAGATGTGAGCCAATTAACGAGCCAATGGAAATAATTTAAAAATCTCCAAACTCAAAAGCCGGGTATCTGAGTGTTAGAGTTCATGTGACAGAGTCAATGATTTCAATACAACCTCTTTTTGTGTTGTAGGCATAGTTTTGGTGCAAATTCTGTCTGGAGGGATTTGAAGGGAGACAATACTCTTAACCATTTTCATGACCCAGAGTCCACGGTACTTGTCTTTTATAACAATCCTCAATATTGTAACAGATGCTTTCACGGTTAGTTATTCTCTAATTCAATTTTTGTGTATAGGAGCTTTACTCACGGGCCAGAGCACAACAGGAAGAAATTATTTATCTTCGTGAACAAATTGCAGTTTCCTGCCTTAAGGTACAACATTTCTTGGGTTGAGGTATAACACCGACGTGGACATGAGCTTTTGCCTCATTTGCAAAACTATGTGATGGTCTCTCTTTTCTATCAGGAACTGCGACTATTGAATGAAAAATATGCTCTGGAAAAAAGATTAGCTGATTTACGACTGGTTGGTCTATTTCTGGGAAATTATTAACACTTGTTTTGTTGGTTTCATGGTATCCATCCCTTCTTTGCATGATACTGGATCTTAACTGACATGATCTTGATTAATAGGCTGTTGATGAGAAACAAAACGAAGCCATAGCTTCGGCCTCAGACCAATTAGCTTTCAGAAAGGGCTATCTGGAAGAACATCTAAAATTGACTCATGACTTGAAGGTAAATTTGTTTTTGGTGTTTAAAATAAAAAAAACATTTGCTAATTTTCTCAACTTCATAATTGTCTTTTCTTTGTAATGCTATTTCAAGAAGATTCTTGGTTTGGGCTAGCTATGCTTTATGTTGTTGCATCTTTTGAAGTGGACATGGCTATAAACATCACTATTTAGTATACTTTGGCTGCTAAATGTTGTCAAGGCCTCTCCGGGTTCAATATAGGCATTCCCTTCAGATCAACTCTCGATTACCAACACCATCACCTGTACCATGTAACTGAAATCTTGTGTGTGTGTGTGCGTGCATGCGTGTGTGTGTGTGTGTGTGTAAAAGAGAGCGAAATGTAATCTCTCTCTCTCTCTCTCTCTCTCTCACACACACACACACACACACACATGTTTGAGGCTTCCGAAGCCCATGTCCTTTTTTTCAAACTGATCTCATTAAGCGTGTAATGGTATGAGGGGAGACCCCAATAGCCACCGGGCTACACTCCATGTCAAAGAACTTGAGTTCAAGTTCCTGTTTTGATGTTCTTTAACACCAACTGTACACCTATTATTGTGAAGCGAAGTCTCACATCGTCTGGGTACTAAAATAATGTGTAGTATATAAGCGTGAGGGCACCCTCACTTTAATAGCTAGCTTTTGAGGTGATTTCCCAAGACCGTCTTTAACAATTATTATATGCGTATGTATGCTTAATTGCGTTATTTTGACAAAACGATGGTCGGTAACTATCACTGTTCTTTGGCAAAGAAATGGACAAGATTGTATTGGATTTTGATAATACTGTTGAATGTTCTATTTATGACAGCTTGAACTATCTTGAGTGAACTTCTTTATGCTCTGAAGATGCTTTCCATTTCTTGTAGCTTTTAGAACTTTTTTTGTGATTCAGGTTACAGAGGATGAAAAATATGACTTCATGTCATCCATGTTGGGGTTACTGGATGAATATGGCATTTGGCCTCATGTTATTAATGCTTCAACTCTTTCCAACAATGTAAAGGTATGAACGCTACTGTAGGTATGTAATGCTTTACAGATTCACCGCTCGTGCTTGGGTAACCTCCACTTATATCAAGCATTAAAGAATTAGACCTGGTCATTTTCGCTGAGACTACTGTAGCTTCTATGCTTGCTTAAAGTAATATGGCCAACTAAAAGGTGCTCAATATCATCTAAATTTGTGGATCTGATGAATCAGTGGGCCTAACCATTTCTGTACTCTGTAGTAACTTATCAGTGGCTAGCTAGTTCCTTAATTTTCCTTATTAGGTGACATGGCCATGGTTTCCACGTATTCAGCTTCTTCTCCAAATACGACCCTTTCTTGTTGTCTGCTTGGGTTCTCCATTTTGGTGTCGGTTTCTAAAATTCTACGATGTATGCACATAAAGTGGTTTGGGTCTCTAAGTCTAATATCTGATGTATTACTCGTCTCATTTCCTTTATTGTTTTAATTTAATTAAATATGATTATTGATTTCGTAAATAAAAGAAGAATGTGTCGAGGGCTAATGAGATGACTATATATCAATGTGTCAAAAATAAATTTTGGCCTCTTAATCGACGTTAAATTTATTTATCCCCCATAACTTGTCACTATCCCTTGCTGCTGAGAACCTTTCTTCCCCTTCAAATGTCTTTTGGATCATTCTTGCCCGTAACCAAGTAAAAAGCCAATAGGTTTTGTTTCTCAAAGAAGGAAACCTACATGAAAAACTGATACTTGGATGCAACAAATCCCTTTCTCCATGAATATACAATAAAGAGCTGATGAGAAGATTTTGGATCTTGATTTCAGCAGGCACCTAACTACATCCTTGCCAAAATGAGAAATAGGTATCCTGTACTTTCATCATCAGAAACGTAATTACTGATCTGAGGGAACCCATTTGTTATTATTTGTTTGTGATTGGAGAGTTGTGTAGATACGTCTGTATCCACATTAGGCGGCGACAGATCAAACAGACATTAAGTGATTCTGGTTTCTTTTTCTCATTGTTCCCCGCATTATCTCTTTTTTGAGAGTTCTTTATCCGTGCGGGCTCGGTATCCCCTTTCATTTTGTGTATCTTTTCCTTTCTCAAAGAAATTTCATAGCTGCCATTAAGAAAAAGTGCTGAAAAATGTGAAGCAACATTATATATAACTTTTGGTTAATACATTTTTTCTTTTTTGATTTTCTTTTTCCCTTCTGAAGTATAGCAGTAGTGATTTAGGAACCCTATGCGGGAAATAATTTTAGGAATCTTAAAGAAAAAGTACTTAGTTGGATGAACACGGTTTTAGAAATCAAACATTTAAGATTGGAGCTTGGAAATCTAATTGAGCTATACAACAATTGACACTTTCTTGTTAGAAATATCCCCGGTATCCCCCATGTCCCAACAATTTATGGAACTAACATAGTTGAAAACCTTCTCTTTGCTTTAGTTGAAATCCTTCTCTTTGCTTTATTAGACTTTCTTTAGGCATGTAAGTAAGTCAATCACCACTTCGTTGTGAATTTTTTTTGATTTACTAATTTAAACATTGTTAAAGGAGGCTTACAGTTACATTGAATTTTTTGCAGTACTTGCATGATCAACTGCAGTTGCAGATCAGAACTTCACATGTAAGACTGTTGTCCTGTAATTGCATGTTGAAAAAAGAAAAGCTGTGACCAGAAATTTGTCCTTGTAATTGTCATGTGCTAGCAACATCAGCAGATTTATAAATTTTTTGTAGTTATCTGCAAGTTGATTTTCAAAGTGACTCGTGGTTGGTAGATTTATCAATTCAATTATCCTGTATTAGGAAAATAAAGAGTAGCTTTATTCAGGTTCTCTTTGGGCAAAATATAACTAGCCAGTGCTTGATGGCTTCCCGATTTTCTGTTTTGCTGTTTTGGGTAGTATTTTGTGGAGAGACTTAAGAAGTCAATTACTTTGAGTAAGGTGGGAAATGAGCTCTATTTCCAATGTGTTGTCTAAGTATTTGCATTGTTGGAAATAATCAGTGTATATGGTAGCATGTATATTAATATTGGAAATAATCAGTGTATATGGTAGCATATATGTTAGGAAGATTGTAATATGGTAGCATGTATATTAGGGATTGTAATTAAACTAAATTAGGTAGGTAGAATAATTAGATTTGATTTTGCTTTCCTTTGTATCCGGTTTATAAATAATTCCTCATTGTGAGAAGAATATACATTATTCGAATATTTCAACATGGTATCAGAGCGGTTGTCAGGAACCTGACTCTTTTCGTTCCTCTTTTTCCCCCTCCCAAATTCGTTCTTCTGGTTGAAGACCAAACTCACAAGCAACCAAAATCCTAGAAAAACAGCCGCCTCCACTCATCATAGGCACCATTGTCGACGCCATCACCAGCCACCACCACTCATCACTGGCACCATCACCAACACCTCACCGTCGACCGACGAGATCTCTCTCTTTCTCTCTCTCTCGATAGATCTCTCTCTCACCACCCCTTTTCACCTCCTCTCTCGGCTGCAATCTTACGAATCATCCTCAACAACTACAACTCTAAAACAGTAACCCTTTTTTCATTGTAGATGATAATAATAAAACCACAACCATCGGTACATCGTGTATTAAAGATATGGTTAGGGATTATCGTCGATCTCTCACCACAGTTAAATTAAGTGGGTCAAACTATCTGCCATGGTCACGTGTTGTGTCTATTAGGGCTGAAATCGGTTCAGTTCGGTCGGTTTTGTTCGAGTCTGAAACCGAATCGATCGGTTTGGTGTGAAAAAATCCAAAATCGACACCGACCGAATTAAGAATCAGTTCGGTTTTTTCGGGTTGATTATTTTCCCGTTTTTTGGTTTCAAGTTGGGATTAAAATCATATTCAGTCCACGTAAAAAATCGGTTTTCGGTTTTCAGTCGGGTTCGGTCGGGCTTTGCCCGGAAGCTTCAAAACCGATCCCCGAACCAAAATTTTCGACCGAGCTTTGCAAAAAACCGAAATGGACCGAATGTGGGTACGAACCGTCCGAAACCAATTTTTCAGACATTTTTCCGATCGGGTCGGTTTTTCGGTTTTCGTTTCACTACTATATCTACCTTTCTAAAAGCCAGTGGTAAAACTTCTTATATTATTGATGAGCTTTTCACTGATCCTAGTTGGGCTCAAAATGATGCTCATGTAATGACTTTACCGTGGAATAGTCTTGAACTTGACGTTTTTAATAATGTTTGCTTACCAAGAGACGTCTAAAGCTGTCTGGGATACTCTACGCAAGTTATATTCATCGGATCAGAATATCTCTCGCGTTTTTCAGATTTATCAGAATATTTTCTCCCTTCAATAAGGGGATAGATTCGTCGATGAATACTTTTCCATTTTAAAGGCCATGTGGGATGAGTTAAATGTTTACCAGCCTCTCTCTATAGATTTAAAAGTTCAGCAAAAGTACAGAGAAGAATTCCGGATTTTCAAATTTCTGTCTGGATTAAATTCAGACCTTGCCCCTCTTGGTCTCCAGATTCTCTCTAGCAGGGAAGTCCCCACTGTTGGTGAGGCATTTGCTCGTGTTCGATGGCATGTTCCCCGTACTTCTGGTTTAGAGCATCCGGCTCCATCTGCCCTGGTTGCCTTCACAACCACTAATGCTTCTGGACATTTTGGTAATTGCAATCCCTCCCACAGTCGTGGTAGTTCTTCTAAACGGGGTGGTCGTTGTGGAAGACGTGGGGGGCGTGGTGGTCCTAGTACCAAGAAGTGTACTCATTGTGTTGAATTTTGTTCGAAGCTGTATAGCAAGCCAACGTGGGCTAATCAGGCTACTCTTGAGGGGGAACCATCTACTCTTTCTTCTACTCAGATTACTATGTCCAAGACCAAGTATGATTCTCTGATTTAAAGAACCAATGCATCTACTCCTTCTTCCACTGCAACTCATGTCACCATAAGTAACACATCTCTTCATTTATCTACTCATATCACTCCTTGGATTCTTGACTCTGGTGCATCTGATCATATGATAGGTGATTTGTCTCTTTTAACAGTTGTTATTCATTTTGTTAAATCTCATGTTACTACTATTGCCGATGACACTAAAATTCTTGTTCAAGGCATTGACACATATCGTTAATCTGGTGTTGTTTTTTCTTCTGTCCTATATTTGCCACAATTTCCATTTAATCTTCTTTCTATTCATAATTGTCTCATACTCACCAATGTTCTATCTTTTTCTTTCCTTCTCATTGTGGGTTTCAGGATCTCAAGACGAAGGAGATGATTGGTGGGGGTATGAGAAGAATGATCTGTATTACCTTTAGGAGCATCACCAGTCATTCAATCATTCTGCTTTGCATTCTACTATTACGCCTTATTAGTGGCACTGTCGTCTTGGGCATTCATCCTTGGCCAACCTTCGCAAGTTAGTTCCTAATTTACCCAGTTTTTCTCCTTTCAATTGCGATACATGTGAACTCAGTAAACATCGTAGAGTTTCTTTTCCTTTACGGACTGAGCCACCATGTGTCACACCCTTTGCTTTAGTTCATTCTGATATTTGGGGACCTTTGCGCACTACAAATTTGTGTGGTGCTCGCTATTTTGTCACATTTATTGATGATTTTTTTCGTCTAACCTGAGTGTATCTTCTCAAAGACAGACCTCAACTATTTCATGTTTTTACCCTTTTTCATGCTAAGATTGTCAACCAATTCAATCCTAAATTACGTATTTTATGAACTGACAATACCCAAGGATATCTCTCTCATCAATTTCGTCAGTTTAATAAAACTTATGGTATTGTTCATCAAATTACTTGTGTCATTACCCCTCAACAAAATGGGATTGCAGAATGGAAGAATGG